>PVLC010016403.1:27500-35500 GCA_004027655.1 Graphiurus murinus | reverse complement strand
GGGGGAGGGGACACAAATTATCTTTAAGTGGGCCACCTCAAAGTGAATGCAAAGCATGTGTAAGGCATGAGCCAGCCACCCCCGCTCATCTTAAACAAGGACTCCCAGCAGGCCCGTCACCTGCCCGTGGCTCCTGCTCAGTAAGGTGGGTGTGTTAGTACAGCTGTCTGGCTTTTAAGTGACTTTTGTCAGTTTGAAAGTGAAAGTCTGTTTGAGGAGCTGAAAGAACAATAGCTTGGAGCCGGAAGAAGAGCTCCAAGCACAAAGGACTTGGCCACACTAGTGTCCCTTTTCATTGCTTCTCATGAAAGATTCATAAGAATAACTTTAATTTTTTATGACCCCCTTTTTGGTATGACTATATTAGTTGTGTCAACTTCCACATTCAGGTTCTCTTTAAATACCAAAAGGTCTGTTGTGAAAATGTTTTCAAAGAGCAATGGGGACAGAGCCGATTGTGGCCATCCTGCCGGTCTCTTCCTCTAAAAGAAGTTGCTAGCAGGGAGGAACACAGATTTTCTCTAAATATGGTTCCCTTCAACCTTGAAGCTGCCATGAGTGCTACAGTTATTTTAAACCTTACTAATATGCTAGTTCAACCGCTCCTTGGAAGAATGATTATATTTATTTTTCTTGGCTTTACCTATTTAACAGAAACAGTAGTAAAATGATCATTAATATACAGTGTTTTTTCCCTATACTTCTCCAATAGCTGTCTCCACACTGTATCTTCATTTTGTGTCTCAGCTAAACATAGGAGGGGGTGGGGGAGATTGTACTTGTTTTATGTCCTCACAAAATATCACTGAAGATTGGCTTACAACAATCCTCCAAGGTGAAATCATAGTTTTAAAACTAGAGCAACATGCTTTGAAAAATTAAACTCTGATGTTTCACCAAATAGAATGTTTGCAAAAAAGATTTATTGTTGCAAACTTATAGTGATGGATGGAAGAGAAATAAGTGCTCATTAAAATTTCTGCCCTATGACTGACAAAGAACCAAACAGTTAAAGTTAAATCCCATCCTACATCCTATGGGGCGGGGGGAGAAAATCTAATTTAAAATTTAAAATGTTATCTGCCATGTGAAAAGGGACTGGCAACTTCGAGGGAGCTTTGGTTTTGCTAAATGAGTTTGTTTAATCGAGAACAGCCTGGATTTCAATAGGTCGTTAGAACTTCTTCAGACATTTAATCCAGGATGGGCTGAACACAATGATCGCATCCCACTGAAAGCTCCAGCCACCACCAGCAGCTCGCAGAAGGGAACTTGCGCTCTCTCTCCTATTGATAACCCTTTGTGGGAGGAAGAAAAAGAGGCGAGGCAAGGAGAGCTGAATGTCAGACAATAGGCATCCCTCCACACTGTTTCTGAACTTTCCTCATCTCTGAAGGACAATTAATTATGAAGGCCTTAGGGGTAGGTCGAAGCAAGGGAAAACCCACTGCTGTCTCAGCACCCCAGACGCCACCTCTGTGTTTGCTAAATGCTTCGCCTGTTGGGGTACAGCTACCGAGATAGCCAATAGATCACTGGGTGGGGGGCGGTGAGGGAGGAAGGCAAAAGATTTTTTTGTGTGTGCGCCTGCCCTTGTATAATTCTATTCTCACTGTGAACTCATCCATACACAAAACACAAGGACAATTTTTTTTTTTTTAAAGAGAGAAAAGCCACAGGGTAGGTTACAGTCAGAAACAGGCACTCCGTGGTGTGTTAAAAAGGATGGTCTTTTCACCAAATCATTTCACAGAGGCAAAACAGACAAACACAAAGAGTTGAGACTTTTTCTCCTACATTAAATGGAGTAACTGATAAGGTCAGACATATGATACCTAAAGACATGAATCTGTGAACTCTTGAAGTCAAAGGGCCTCTCTGTGCCGAGGAACAATCTTTCAAAGGAAATAGATCATAGAACTCCACTGAACCCCCTTTAAACTTTATGAAGCAGGAGGAGAAAAAGCTCTAAGTAGGGAAGCTTGACAGAAGAGCCTTGAACTATTTTCTGAAGGAAAGATGAGACCCTCCCTAGGCTGCCACAAAACATCTTTTTTTTTTTTTTCTAAAGGCTCCTCTGAACTTTGATATGTGCCAAGACACTGCTATTGAAAGCTGTATAATTATGTGCTCTACCACTGTAGAAAATGCTTTGTTCACCCCAACAAAGGACAATAAGCAGAGTAAAGCGGCATTACGCTGTATCTTTTTCTTTAAGAATGTTGAGAAAGGTCATGGAATGCTATAACTAATAAAGCTGTTGAGTAAGGAGGTTTTAAAGTTGATCTTACTGTGCTTGAATATAACCCAATGACAAAAAAGACATGGGAGGCTAAAAATGCAGTGACATTACCAAATAGATGATAAATCAATGGGCCCGCTTCATTATACTGATGAACACCTTGAATCTCAAAAGGACTGTGGCAAAAAAAAAAAAAAAAAAAAAAAAAAAATGAGCCCGGGTGCAGGCGCAGGGCTCCGGGTGCTCCTCCGCCCCTCCCCCGCCCTGCACTGGTCCTGGTCTCTCCTTCAATTTCAGGCAATCATTCTGCAGAAGGAATATGTTCCCAGACAGCCATGTGTGTACATATATTTAGAGAACATTCATTTAGTCTCTTAAAAGATCAATTTGGCTTGTCAATGGTGGGACTGGCAAGGGAAGAAATGGTAAGCGTTCTTTTTCCTCCTCGCCACCCACTAAGAGTGTGTTGTGTGATCGTTTAAACGGCTCAGCGACTTCGAGGCCAAAAGACGGCAGCAGCAGTAAGAGGTTTTCAGTCATGTGCCAGTCTGCCAAAGGATCGCTCATATTTAAGTATCTGTTTGGAGCAGAGGGAAGCGCTTCCTGAATCCACCTGTCCTCGTTCTTCTTTAAAGAGATCACTACTCGAATGAAAGACTTGCAAGCATATTAAATCTTCTTTCAGGATGGCTTTGGTTGAAAGCGGGAGTGGGTTGGGAAGGGGCATGGTGGAGAGAGGACATTCCATGTGTGTGTGTGTGTGTGTGTGTGTGTGTGTGTGTAATCTATATGAGTTTGCCACTTTTTTATTTTTTGTTTTCATGAAGAAAGTGAGAAGATACACGTAAAGGTCTGTAGTTCTGTGGGAGTGCCCCTCTCTCTTGCCTGTCATATGTCACCTAGAGAAATGTCAAACCCAGTAGCTCTGCAATGAAGCATGTCCTCAGGGAGATGCTATTTCTATTAGTACCTTAGGAAATGGCATTTGCAAGCCCACTAATGAATGAATCAAGTTCTCATTCCATTTATTTCTAATCCTTCCACCCCAAAAACCTGGGCTTTTAGTGAAGGCAAGGGAGATTAGTCACTCTTACTGGAACTCGGATTGCAAGTAAATGACTAGCCATGGAGGGGCCCAGGAGGGATGCCTGGTTCTCCACGGTGGGGGAAGAGCTATCTCATAGTACCCAGGCTGAGAAAGAGTGTTCCCTGTCCCCTGATGATGGTGTTTATCAGAATCTCTTCCCAACTTACACGAAGGCCATCCTAAGCCTCCAACCTCTGGATCATTCTGTCTTTCTTAACTGTACCATAAAAAGTGGCCAGCCAGGGTAATGCAGTCAAACTTAGTGGCCGCAGGCTCCTTAAATAGTTCAATTGACCTTTTTGAGTTGCCCAAGCCAATTGCCTTAGTTGAACTTTTTGCAAAATAGGTAAACCAGCCTCAGAAACTGACAGCGACCACAGAGTTCCTACCCTGCTCCAGCTGGGAGGGAAATAGAAAAGCAACAGAATGCAACTCATGGGCCCCTGAAGTCAGAAGTATCAGCTTGATTTAAACACTGGCAAAAATACCAAACCTTCTTTCTTTCCCTATAAAAAAAAATTTTTTTGGAAGCTCTTCAAAGTGAAGTGAGAAGGAAGCATGGAAATATATACCATAATACCTAGAAAGACAAATTTATTGTTGCCAATCTCATTAAATGTGAGAGGCAGGAGTGAGAGATACAGCCCATAACTGAACACCCCTCCCCTGCACACCTTGGCAAACTCGAGTTCAGAAGTGAGATGCCCCACCCCGGGGAATGAAGCCAACTCTCCTCCCCACAGTACAAACTAAAAATGTACCTCATTTTTTTTCCCCTTCAGTGTCTTCTTCCACATCCCCTGGGTCGTCTCAAACTCTCACCACCCCAAGTCTGGCTGCTGTGCCAAGAATCTTGGCAATTGTGTAAACTGATACAAAAGGCAGAACAAGCTCTCCTGTCACTTAGAATGTCCTGACTCATACAGTCCAGGAAATGCAGGGTCCAGCAGAGGAGAGAGAAGTAAGCCACTCCTTCTTTGCCAGAGATAAACCTTCCCCATCTGCTTTATTTTTCCGTAGGCCAGGGGTCAGCAACCTCTCTAGCCTCCAGAGCAGCAAGTGCTGGAGAGGGGTGGTGCTAAGCAATGACAGAGGTGCCAGAGCAAGCTATGACAGAGTCAGAGAGGGAGCAGAAAGAGAGACAAGGAGTAGAGGAGAGAAAGAATGAAGGAAAAAGTGCTAGTGAAGGAGGGAAGGGCAGAGTCTCCTCCTTAAGCCTCTGCTCTCCACCCCCAACCATTTAGAATAACTTTAAAAACAGGGCTGGGAGTGGCACACACCTGTAATTCCAGTACTTGGGAGGCAGAGACAGGAGGATCACAGGTTTAAGGACGGTGTTAGCAATTTAGTGAGACTCTCAGAAACCTAGGGAGACCCTGTTTCAAAATAAAAAACAAAATAGGGCTGGGGTATGGCTCAAAGGCAGAATGCCCTTGGGTTCAATCCCCACCCAGTACTGCAAAAACAAAAACAACCCCCAAAAAGTAGAGCTTTAGGAAAACTGAAGCATTTCCTATTTTTCTATTATTGTCCATGTCTTGATTTTTGCCCACATTAAATAAGTTAATATTGGTAAAATACCTCAAAGAATGCCTGGAATAATAACAAGTATTAGCTATTTTATAATTGCCACAAATAACTGATTGAGAAATTTAAATTTGCAATCAATAAAATATTTTATTATTTGACCAACTAAAACAGGTGGGTTAATATATTCCTTTGCATTGGCTGCATCTTTGGCATCATGAAGACATAACTGCAGTCTCTCTTACCATATTTTGTTTAAAAATTTTTAAAAGAAGGTGTCCGGGTCTCTACTTTGCCATCCTCTTCACTGGCTCATACTTAAACTACAGGCTCATTTTACTTGATCTTAAGAGGGGAGACTTCAATGCAAAAGCAAAGCAGTGCACACACTATCAGTGGAGGTATTCTGCTCGAGGTGCCGGGTGGACTTTTGGCTCCCAGCCACGGCCCACACTAGTAAAGCTACAGTGATAAGAACAGTGGCTTTTTAAGCATCTCACTTAAGCACTGACCTCCATGCTCAAAGACACAGAAAAGAGGGGATCCCCTTATCTGAAGCTTTTGTTAGTAAATGTGCCAAACTGAGAGGCAAAATTAAAACCTCTTTAGTGATGTTGGGCTCCTGTGTGGTTGTGGGTACGCATGTGTGCACATATATGTGTGAGCATGTGTGCACAGCAAACAGGGCATAGTCTGTGTTCCTGACTCCTGCTTCCCACATTTCCAGAAAGAGCCTGGCTTGTAGTGAAGGAGGAATTAGGCCCAGAATAGCCAAATAACTTGTCTGAAGTCACATGAGAAGTGACAAAATTCCTGCCCAGGCTCCATGCTCCTTGCAGTGAGGCAGTCTTAAAATAGACACTGCAGATAAAGGAGAGGTGGCCCGGCTGGAAGTGGGTATGATTCACAAAGAGAGAAATATCAGATGTTAATCATATTAAAGGAGGATTTAGATGGTGCTAAATGGAGCAGCTTATTGGGTACCTCTTGATGCCAGTGTTCCCTGTTTATGTCATTTTGGTCCTTGTGCTGAGAGTAGAGGATTAAATTCCACCCAGGTAAGGTTTAAACAACCCTGAAAACCCTAATACGCACTTTAAGGATTTGTTCCCTGGAGTACATTATACAACAGAAAAGCAGAAATCATCTCAGGAATCTTGGGCAATTCTTTTATGAAACTTGATGTGTGTTGCTGAGTGAATGTTTATGTCATAAATAATGTAAATAATTCACTAGTACACAGTACAAGTATCTCAGTTTAAGATTTAGAGCAATCGATTTATCAGAAAAGGTGGGGTGGGGGAAGAAATGAAGCCCGTAAACTTAATAAGATTTCTTTGAAATGTTCAGCCACAATCATATTTTTTCAGCTGTAAGTGCTTGTATTCTGTCAATAGAGCAAACCAGTGCTCTGTTACAACTGAGTGTGTGTGTGTGTGTGTGTGTGTGTGTGTGTGTGTGTGTGTTTCTCAAGATTGAACGCAGGTGCATTCTACCTCCACACTACACCCCCAGCCCTATTTTATTTTTTTACTTTGAAACAAAGTCTTACCAAGTTGCTGAGGGACCTTGCTAAATTGCTGAGGCTGGCCTCAAACCTGTGATCTTCCTATCTCAGCCTCCCAAGTACTGGTATTACAGGCGTGAGTGACCACATTCAGTTCTAACTGAGATTTTAAAAACATAGATTTTAGAATAGTGGATCAGTACTCCAGGAATCCTTAAACTTAATGTGTCAACCAAAGGAAAACTTCATTTACTTTGGCAAGGAATACATTGGCCTTGAACAGCAAAGATACAGTGGTAGCTTGTGGTATAACTATACAAACTTTCAAGGAAAAACTATGACTTTCCCATTTGCATACTTAGTTCTCCATAACTCATCTATACTTCCTAGAACTAAGGAGAAGAGCTGAATGTCAGTGGGCAAGGAGAGAGGATCCCTTTATTGACAAGACCAGACCAAGACATTCTTCTCTCCTTTGAAATTAAGAACTTTCTGGGCATTCCTGGGTACCTGCCTATAAGAGAAAGGCAAGAATTTTCACACATGGTCCCTTTAAGAGCAGATATGGAAGAAAAAACCTTACCCTCAGGGAGGCACAGTATCTAGCCAAGATGATACAAGAAATGTACTGGCGTTATCAAGCCACAGACTGTCTACTCTCCACATCAAGGGTTTGGCCTGCAGAACTCTTGCCCCATTTCCACTTCCAACTATTGTTGCTTCAGCCTGCAGGGCTCAGCAAAATGCCTTTGTGAGTCCTGGGAGATTTGCTGGTGTTGCCTCGTAGAGAGTCATCACGAGGTGATGAAAACGGTTTGCTGAGGCACCGCATCAGCCTACAAAGAAATGCCTTACTCATAGCTACCCGTCTTTCATTGCTGCACCGACATGGCTTCCTGGAACGGTTGGTGTTGCTTTGTGTGCATCTAGAATGTGCATGTTGTAGATATATCTAAGAGTGTACAAAGGGCACCGTGCTTGCCAAGGCGCACATATGCAAAATGAACACTCAAGCCTCTCCTCTCCAAACACAAAAACAGCAATAACAACCAAAGGAGATGTTGGTGGGGTTCTTTTGATGTATATTTAGTACATTCTCATATCAATGGCTTCATAAAGGAAATAAATGTCCATTAAAGTTAGAGACCATGGAATTACTCCCCTGTCAATATTCCTAGTCTTTTTTTTTTTTTCCAGAAAAGTTTTGTAGCTACAATTGTATAGAGCATGTATCAGCTCCATTGGCATTCCAAAACATTCTATGAAAAAGGTCTATTGGAACAGGGATCTCTTCCCTGGAAGAGAAATCACTCTGTATTTGCTCCTTGCTACCCTTTTCTTGGGGCTCTTCTGTTCCCTTTTCTGTGGCCAAGCGGGTCTTCCATATGAACTAAAGGGTCAGGGAGTGGGAATGGAGAAGGCAGAGGGGCCATTCTCCATAGTTTGGACAGGAAGCTCCTCATTGTGGTCCTGCTGGGTCATGGTCATGTAAGAGAACAGCATAAGAACAGATTTGGGAACATTTCTAAAGAAAAGAAAAGAAAAAGGGAGACGACCCCCAAAATGAAGATTAGTTCCTACCTCAAAGTCATTTGCTTTGTTGTAGTGCATGTTCAGAGCCCTGTACAGCTCACAGT
>PVLC010016403.1:0-22500 GCA_004027655.1 Graphiurus murinus | reverse complement strand
CTTTGGCCTCCTGAATGAAAGGTGCTATATAAATAATATAAGGTATTGCCATAATTTAGTCACAATACTGTAGATCATTGTACTAAGAGGAGTGAAGGCGATAACGTGGACACACACACAAACACACACACACACGCATACAATAATCTTTTCTTCCCTCTTTTCCGAGTCTCCCCCTTAGAGGATTCCATGGAAGACAGACTTTAACAGATTCTTCCAGGCTCTAGAAGCTGGCCAGTCCTCCACCCCTTGACAAATTCCTTCAATAGGTCTGTTCTAGATTCCCTCCACAAAGCCCAAATCCTTTTGCCAGTGGCCTCCTGTATTAGCTCGTTGTGTGCTTGATGGTTCTTAGCCAGCCCTTTACATTACTGGCTTTCTCTGTCTTCCCCATCCTTCTCAGTCTGTTGGCAGTGATTGAGGAGAAAACATGCCTTCCTTTTAAGGAGCACAGCCAGGGAAGGAGACAGATAAAAGGCTCAAGTTGGTACACAATTCAAAAGAAAACAGGAGGGAAAACAGAACTTTTCTTATAAGGCCAAATAAAACATTAATGAAGGAAACTGACATGAGCTGGCCTGCAAAATGGAACCAAGGGAGCCACTTGGGCACCCAGTGTACAGGGAGCTGTGGACAAGGGAGCAGGTTCTGGCAGCTTGTGAGTTCTCAGTGGCAGAAATAAGAACTTGTGCATATAGGGGTGGGCAAGGGAGAATGGGGGGGGAAACTACCCAACCCTAATAAACTAATCTCAGCTAATGTAATGTTTATCAAGTTCCTTGGATAATGATGCCATGTGTGTCATTATCATCATCAAAACTCAATCTATGTTTTAAAAAGTTACAGATAATTAACACAACATCAAGTTGATGCAAACAATTACTTAAAGCTCACACACAAAACACACACACACACACACACACACACACACACACACACACACACGCACAGAGAACCAGGAGGTCCCAATATTCTGTAGAATGAGGGAGGCTGCAGCTGTAGGCCGACAGCTTTCATATCCTCATTTGAATAATGTGTCCTGAATCTGTCACTTTATTCATTCTCCTTATGCTCAGTGTACTCTACATCAACAACAAATTAAGTTGTAAATAAGAGACAATCATCACTTTTGTTTTTAAGCAGCTACTGCATAGAGAATTTCAATGTACGCTCCTTTTCGACAGGGGGAAAAAGAGGTGCTAGAGTTTGCTTTCATAGGCACAAATATGGGGAAACCAACAGAAACAAAAACAGAAACAGTTTACTGTTGCAGAAGGGAGGGGGAAAATATTCTCTAAAGCACATCCAGCCATTACTAGTGGAAATTTCTTCTAGAAAGCTACTAAAACATATATAAAGACAGAGGCTAAGTTTCCCAGGCTACTCGAGAAACCCATGTGACTTGGGAATAGCAGTCCTTCTATCTTAATCCCAAGTGGCATCTTTGCTTAGCATACCCTTAGACAAAAGGACAAGGGCATCCAATCAATTACAGCACAGGTGTATTAATAAGCCAATTCCATATTCATCTCCATTAACTTCTGAGAGTTCAAATCACTACTACATGCATAGGAAAAAAAAAAACTAATAATAAAAATGATCCCTACCTTTACATCGGAGAAGTAGGTCTTCAGCATATTGGAGCTGGGGTAACGGGTATAAAAGAACATGAGCTTTGCTTTTTTCAAGTGATTGGGTGACAATCCTTCCTGCATGTAGGATGCAATTGGTTAAGGTGAAAAAGTCCATAAATAACAAGGAACTGTCACTCCTGCCCCATCATTCACCCCAAGAATGTCTGGAGGCCCACCAAACAACCCTAGGATCCTGTGCTGGAAAGTCCAGGGCATTGCTAACTTACTGCCATTTGCTCACAATGACCATTGCCTGTCAGGAATGGCCAGATGCACTGGTTGAGGAGGCTCAGTTTAGTTGCAGATTCTTGACTGCTTTGTGGTGAGGACGGTCAAATCTCCCTCTCTGATCTAGGTCTCTACACTATCCATACGTTCACTTGTTGCTGAGGAGACAAATGCACCCAACATGTACTGCAGGACTCTTATCATGAGAGTTTTTTCCTTCTTCGCATTTGCAATTCTGTTTGTTTTTCCTCTCCACACTGCAGTTTACATCAGATGATTCCACTGACATACGTGAAAATATGAAATGCATTATTTTGAGCATTACTGCATAAGCTTCACATTTTACTTTTTAGTGCTAACCTAACGGGGTTTCTTGACTCAATTTCTTCCTCTCTTATTTTTATTTCCTTTTAATTGTTTCCTTTAAAATAACAGCTCAAACTTGGGAAGGGTAGTTTTGGCACAGAGAGAACAGGGAGGGGGTGTCCCTTTTGTTAAAGCAACGGTCCAAAACCAAATACAATTTGCCTGTTCTGGATTTATAGTTAACTCCTTTGAGAGTGACACAGTAGTTGGGGCTAACAAATCAATAAATGTGGGTTAGCAGATCAATAAATGGCCACTTACCCCAAATAAGAAGGCCTATTTATCTGGAAACATCATTACCTTTTAGATCTGTAAACAGCAGCAACTAAAACAGTTCCCAAGAGAATGTGAGGCTAACCATAACAATCCCGGCTTCCTGATTCTCGCCCAGATTCTTGGCACTCCTCGGCAGACTCAGAGCTGAGATGGCTCTGGTCACATCTGTGCCGCAGCCTGGCCCTGCCATTTCCTCAGCAAATTAATGGCTTTATAATTTATCAGAAATGAAGATGCACGTGGAGAAAATCAATGTGGTCCCCACAAGGTCAATTAAGGGTCCTTCCTAGAAGCTTCTCTAAGGATTTTCTCTTATAGGAGACTCTGGGAAAAAGGAAGAAAAAAGGAAAGAAAATGTGCACATGAACACACATGCACACCCTTAACTATCCAACGAAATTTCACTTCTTATGAAGAAAGAGCAGATAAACACAGCCAGTTAGGGAAGATAAAGGTTTCCAAGCGACCTCCATCAAGTTTAGCATGACTAATCGTAAGAATGGAGGGGAACCGGAGAGGTACTAGAGAAGCATGATCAAATTAATATTGATAAGCTCTTGACGACTTATAACAGAGTGTTTAACCAAATATTCTGCGGAGAATTTGTCCAATTAACATTCCCTTTTATACCCCCACGCAATTAAAAAAAAAAAAAAGATCACCTTGGTTTACAAATAGAAAAGTTAAGCATTGTGGCTTTTGTGTGTGGGTGCACTTTAAACTGAAAATAAACACCGAAGGAAGAAAATTTGATTTTATATCTGTGAGCCAAAGCAGCTTAACTGAACTTGTGTTTTTGTTTGAGGTCCTTAATGATTACAAAGACCATAATTTATGACTGACATACTTCTTGTGCCAAGGAACGAGCTGAAAGGCCCTCCAGTAACCTCCATTAGACTGATAGAGAGAAGACTAAAGGAGCCCAGCACACTTCAAGACCATCTGTCCAAATGGTAAGTGAAATAATAGTTGCAAGCTGTCTCCTATTGCCTTGTGATAAGAGTTTTAGGCAAGCCTAAACTTCCACAAATATTCTCAGATCTGGGTTCTAATCTTTTCTTTCAGGCAGCTACATTAAAACAACCTCTAACATTTAATCAATTATAAGCCCCAAATTCTTCAAAATTTGGTTTTGTACAAAATACCAATTATTTTGCTGTGCTTTTCAGATAGGCATAGAGATACCAAAACTTCCTGAAGCTTTCCATTCATCCAAATTTTGCTAAGATATTTTAGTTCTTTTTATCTGATTTTTAAATAAAATATCCATTGTGTTTTGATCAGGATTTAGAGGCTTTTTGTTCCATGAGAAGAAAAAAATTCTAATTTGGATTTCTCAAGTTCGTTTTTGCTTCAAAATGTTTCCTGTTGGTAATACTTGGAATTGATCCGTTGAAATGGAACACAGAATAAATCTTTATCTCTTGCTCATTGTGTAATTAAGATAAAATTCCCATAAAATATATGTTTCTAATAAACTATTAAAAATAGCTAATGAAACATTTAAAAGCCAACAGTTAGATAATCCTCTTTTTCTCCTCAAAATAAATCTGAACTGACCAATTGGTTAATTTCCCTTTTAAGTGCTTGTGCTGAAAAGCAACTGTTCTTCCAAGAAAGCACTAGCTGTTTCCTGGATACTTACACACGCACAATGACTCATGATGGAATAGATTCAGTAAACATACAGCTGTACTGAGCACGAGCTAAGCTCCATTCAAGGCCAGGAAAGAAAATGAGCACAAATAAATATTAAGGAGGTAAAGGGGGGTGGGTTGAGGGGGGATGGAACGCAAACAAGATCTGTCCCGGCAGCTCATGTGGCTTTGCCTCAATTCTCTTAGCCATAGCTTTGTGAAGACAGATGACATTCAATTCTATGTGTAATGCAAAATAGACAATAACCACTGAAACTTGAGACAGCTGCCAGGTGTAAAAAAAAAAAAAAAAAAAAAAAAAAAAAAAAAAAAAAAAAAAAAAAAAAAAAAAAAAAAAAAAAAAAAAAAAAAAAAAAAAAAAAAAAAAAAAAAAAAAAAAAAAAAAAAAAAAAGAAAAGAAAAAAAAAAGAAAAGAAAAGATGATAAATCCATAAATTAATGAAAGACATCTGCTCGGGAATATAAAAGATCAGAGAAGCAGAGCAGTGCAGCTGAAACTAAAGCGGTGTCCAAACAACCTGAGAATCTAAGTGTTGTCTGTTTACCCAGCACAATATAACCTTACCTAAACGGCAGCAGCGAAAGGAGCAGCCCAGGAAGCAAAAAGGCAAATGGAGGAATAATAGGTTGTGAAGGCTAGAGGAAAAAGATTCTTTTTTTCCAATTGAACTTGGGATTGTGGCTTGAGGTTACATGCTGCAATTCCAAGCAAATGGACTGGGACTCCCTACGTTTTCTAAAGTACTTTCAAACCTAAAGGATTTCAGTTTTCTCCTTATTCTTTGATTTGCTGTTTCTAAGAAGCTTTCCCTAGAAACCTTAAATGGAGAGAAAAGATCTAAACTCTCTCATTTAATGATAGTGATAGAGCAAGTTGTTACTCCATGAGAAGTTCAACATAGTCAGAGGGATGTATAGTTCATGGAGATCTCTCTCTCTCTCTCTTTCTCTTTAAAATTTACTTTAAATTTTTTTGTAGGGTGGGGAGCTTAGGAGCCCACAGTCTTTCACTCTTTAATCTACATATATCACTATAACGAATTGAATTACTATGGCCCCATAAGACTTCAAAAATGTAAAAGAGCAACTTCTGTGGATTGTTTTACATTTTAGAAATTCATTTTTAATCCATGTTTTGGGCTGAATTTTAATTTCAAAGCACTAAACAGCTTTCCTTTCTGATTTCAAATTCTTTTTAACATTCTTCCTAAAAGTCAAGTAGGGGAAAACTGACTGTCACATAGAACAGGCTTGGCTTCTTCACCTGTACATCTTAATAGCTTATAATACGATTCTTGTGCTTCAATTGGGTGCATGCAAATGTTTGGGGCCTAGACAAGGCTATTTTTTCTTGAGATGCAAAGAGGATGAATGACAAGGAACATCATGAAGAAAAGCAATTGGCTGGCTGTTTCTTTGGCGATTTGAATACAACTTAATATTTGATTAAATAGATTCATTTGCAAAGATACTGAACACACTTTTGATAGCCAAGACATGAGCTCTTTGACCAGGTGCATTGCCACCGCATTTGATGTGCACACATTCACGATTTCCTCCCTACTAGAGGGATAATAAGGTAGTGTGCTCCATTATTCAGAGCATATATATTTAATGTGCTCGACTTAGAATGAATTCCATATGCTGGTGTTCTTGTTAGTTCTTATCTTGGCTATTTGTTCAAAAAAACAGATGATATCCTCTTGGAGTAGGAAATAATAGTTCCTTAAGACTTAAACTATTGATAACAAGTTGGAAAGCCATGAACTAAAAGTAAAACATTATAATGTCAATCATAGCAGTGCTACTTCATTCCACTTCCGGTCACTTATATTGATCTTTTCTAGAAATAATTATATAATAGGTGCAAATATGGCTTTCTATCCCTAAAACTGAAGTAAAGCATCACCTGTTATGATTCCCAGAGATTTCTTCAAACTAAACTTGAGAATTTAGTCTATCGTTGAATAGATAAAATACTTTTATAATAGTATACTTTTGCTTACTATTAGGCAAATCGAGGGAAGTGGTCATTGCCATACAGAGACAGAGACAGGAGCAAAGTGGATCCAGTCTGTGAATAAACACTTAAGATTCTCAGTTGTTTTAGAATTGTGAGGACTATAGAAAAAAATGACTTGTCTATTTCTTCTTCTTGAGGAATAACATGTTAATAAACTGAGTGGTTAAAACTATGGTGTAGTGGAGGAGAACAAGAAAGAACCAGAATTTAGAAGGCCAACATGTGGAAAATGCAGTCATTAATTAAATGCAATTAAATATCATTAATTGCAAAAAGAGGTCCAAGACATTCAGCTATGTGAAAGAAGCAACCCCAGGTATGAGCAACTAACATTTCATACACCAACATGAATATTTCTCACCATCATGGTTCGACAGAATCGTGTATTGGCAGAAACAGCAGAAGTTATTCCATTGCAAAAGAAGCAACTATATTTTCTTTACAGCCTTTGATATGTGTGGAAATAGAAGGGACTTCTTTCCATTCAAATTCTCAAAATTCCTCAGAGGATTTAGAGAGAGAGAGAAAGAGAGGGTGAGACAGTGAGCATGGCTGACCCTTAAAGCCATCTAAAAGATTTTTCTATTTCCTAGAAGATCAAACTAACTTAAAAAAAAAAAAAAACCAAAAAACACAGGCATAACTATAATTAATCTGGTAATGATGCGAAGTCTAAGCTAAAAAAAAAAAACCTTCATAAACTAGCATCATGAACAAAAGTTTAGTATGGATTCACAGGACTTTAAAATCTGTCTTCAAATATTCATCGAAATGGGCATGCATGTCCATTTGCCCTTGACACACCTGTACATGACTGTGTGTGTGTGTGTGTGTGTGTGTGTGTGTGTCTGTGTGTGTGTGTGTGTGTGAGAGAGAGAGAGAGAGAGAGAGAGAATCTACTATCACTACTACTTTTACAATGAAGCTCAGGGATCTCTGAGGTGCAACAGGATCTAGCCCTAGACATCATGGCATGAACTTCAAAAGATGTTCTTCTTGGAAGGGTAAAGAACCATCCAAGTCATTGTATGTCCTTACTTTGCTTTTCCCATCACCAACAGCTATATTCCAATCATATTAACCAATATCTATTGCCTGTTCATAAAGTATAGAAGGCATGGTGCTTGGTGTATCTTAGCTTCATGGCTGGCATATTGAACTTGAGATCTTTGAGAGGTCCAAGTTAAATCAGCAGCCCAGCCAATACTCAAATCTAAGACCTCAACATCTTTCTCTCACAATGTTCTTCTCTTCTTCCTCCGATGGAGAGAGACTCCATGTTTAACTGCCCAAAGGGCCTTGTACTTGTGGCTCTAATTCACCTTACCACCTCTTGAGAGCTGGCTAAATGATGACCTAGGAAAACATTTCTACCATAGTGGGGACTTTGCACTTGCGTGGTAGCCTCTGAAGTGGGCTTAGATACTAAAATGCCAATCTCTAGTCATCAAGACGATTGCTCAAAATCCTCAAATTAGTAACACACATGTTAATTGCTAAATTTTATATCCATCTGGTTATTATACAAGAAACATGCCTCCACCTGCCCCCAAATGCTATTATTTGACTCCCCCCAAACCACAAGATTTTTTAATAATGTACTGAAGGAACCTGATTTATTGGGGGGGGGGGGCGTTAGTTATAAACAGCTGGAGTTTAGGAGAGGTCTACTAAAAATGATAGCCGCATCTCTACATAAGGGCCAAGTTCAGAATTTAAAGGAGCCATTAAAAGAGAGAGCCATTTTTAAGTCGAATACAGCTGAGTTTTATATTTAATTGTGCTCTCTTGCTTTCCAAAATAATTTGCTTTGTGTATGTTAGGACAAAAGATTTCTGTGTATGGCTGAGCAGAGGTTAATCATGCATAGAGGCAGCTGCACCAGGCCCAAAGAACAGACCTTGGTTGAACAAGGGAGACCGATGCCATCTGAATAAATCAGTACCTGTATATTTCCTTTTTAAAAAAAGAAGTCTCACTTAAAAGATTAAAGAAACCTAACATCCCACCCACATCCATCTTTTTTCTACCCTGGCAGCTTCCCCCCAATAAAGTGTTCTTCGTGAGATTTAATCAGGCCTTCTTTAAGCAGACCGGGAGCCTTGCAGACAGTTTAAAGTGAGAAATCTTTTTAATGGAATCTTATGGATCTGAAAACCGACTTTTCTCCTTGTTTCGTAATAAAACTTACCATCCTGATAAAAAATCTGAGAAAATTCAATATTGGCAAAGAGATTTTTTTCTCCCTATCTCTGAATCTACTCTTAGGGAAAAAAAAAAAAAAAAAGGCAAGACGGATACAGGAAGAACAGCAGAAAAAGTACACTGCTGGAAAAGCACATTAGATACCAGCTCCTTAAGGCAATTAACAAGTTGTGAAAGTTGCAAAGATGTCCTTTTAGTTCTAAGCCTTCCTGCAATCAGAAATGCCAGGTGCGTGCTGATAAAAGCCTATTACATCGAATAACAGGAAAGAGGGCATTCTCAAGAAGACACTAATCTACATTATTCTCCATATTGTGTAAACCTGACCTTTTGGGAAACCTGTTTTTTGCTTTTTGTTTCATTTGTTGCTTAAGGGGAAAGCAAAAAGGATATTGCACTTCCCGAATAGGGTGAGATTTCAGACATGTCTTGAAGATCTCCACACTCGGACTTTATGAGCGACAGGGAGAGCCCTTCGGCGGTGCTGGGTGGGTGTGCTGGTGAACAAGGATGGTGGCTCAGATGGTGGGATGACATCTTGGTCCTCAGGCTCGTTGTATCCCTAGTTAAGTCTAAGGATTCAGGAGAGGCTCTGTCTTTTCCCGAGAAGGAGCCGGAAGGAGCACCTAAAGGACTCTGAAACGGGTAGGCCATCAAGGGCAAGGGGAAGGGGTGGCGGAAGGTGGAGGTGGTGAAGCCTGCAGTGGCAGAAAGAGGCGACTGGTGCAGGGGCTGGTGGTGGCCCCCAGCAGTGGGGCCAGAGGCGGACTGGTCAGATGAGTTTTTGCGGACAACCAGGGGCAGTGCTTCTGTCTGGTCTGTGGAACTGGGCATCTGCACACTGCCAAAAGTGTCCAGGGGGTTCGGAATGATGACATCGCCAAAGCACTGCAGGCGCTGGTTGGCGGTGTGGAAATTGTGATTTTCCCCGTTGACTGCGAATCTAGCCTGGGGGATCTGGAGAGGTGGGAAGACCTGAGGAACCTGGCGGGAGGGTTTGGCCGAAAAGACTTTGACCACGGTGTCCACAACTTGGGACATGGCAGTGTTCAGTTCCTGTTTCAAGGTCTCAGCCAAATGTTTGCCTTCTGGTTGTAAGGCATTTGGCCCATGGTCTCTGTCTTTGTTGCTGCCTTCTCGCTTCGGCTTGTTTTCAGCCATCTCCTGCTCTCGGATCAGGGCTCGAGCCCGGTCGATGAACTGTCCTGGGTCTAGCTCACACATCTCGTTATCGGACCTCCCCACGGAGTCCTGGGCCCGCGCCTCCAGGATCTCTGAGCGCATGCTGTCTTCAGACAGGTTACCATCTTCATCATTTTCAGAATCAGTGCTGTCATAGATTTGGTAGAACTTCTCCTGCAGCTGGCGCAGCTGTTTCTGCATGTCCTCCAGCTGCTGTTTCAGCTGTCGGCGCTCCTCTCGCTTCTGTTCTTTTCGGGCTGAAACCAGCTGCTGGAAACTCTGTTGCTGCTGCTGGGGCAGCTTTTGCTTGCGTTTGTTTTCTCTGTAACTTTCTCGGGGACTCACAGACTGCGGGGCCATCTCTCTTTCATTTTCATTGCCCCTTAATGCCACACTGGGGGAATGGCTCATACCCCGAATTATATTCTCAACCCGGGCACGCTTTGCTCTCAGGTGCTCATCACATAAGCGATCCATATCAAACTGGCTCATAGTAGGCCTGCCAAAAGGGGAAAGACACTCTGGGGGGCTGTCTCTTGAAGAGTTGCTGCATATATCCTCCTGATGTACTTCGGAGCCTGTGCTAGAGAGACCGCTGGCTTGGAAACTGGGCTCCGTGCCACCATTTTTGTTCATGTTATTTTTCAACAGCTGGGAAATTATGGTTGCTCCTGGAAAAGGCATCATGGCATCTTCATACGAGTTCGCCCTCTTCAGCAGCTTGCGGAGTACATTTGACTTTTCCCCATCTGCATGCTGCACCACTGAATACTCAACATCCTGCTCAGAACCTTGGGGATTCATGGCACTAAAAAACGTTGCTCTTGCCTTAGCAAAAAATGCAGATGCTGTCCCTACCGTCCTTTTCACTCCAATGTCAACTCTTCTCCTCTTGGTTTGCCGGCTTAAGAGGGCTGTGCTGTCATGGTCAGGCATCACTGGACGGTTATTGTGCCATCTTCAAAAGCTCGTCAGCTGGGCACAGCTCAAGAATCCCGGGACCCTGGCCAACAGAACAAAAGGACTGATGAATCATTTTCTTTAAATTTCTCCAAATTTCCTGACCTCAATCCTGAATCAAATGCAAAATGCATAGGCTCTGGGATTTATGGCACATTACAATTATTGCAATTTATTATGCACTCTGCTTGAAATGAAACATTTTTAAATATTTCTGCTCCACTGGTTTAAGATGGATTAAGATTAAAAAAAAAAAAAAAAGCAAAAACTGCTTAAGCACCAGTAATATGATTCTCTTTCACAAATGCCTAAAATGATACTGTTTATCTTCAGAAGAAACAGTAGATTATAAGAACACAGCCTCTGACAACCAATTGATTAAATTTTGGGCATTGAGATTGGTATTATAAAAGAAGAGGAAAATGGTCTACACTTAAGAAATAAGGTTACATTTTGAGGCTGTGTGAAATTTGGATGAAAAATTCCATTTCTGCAGTAAAATTATTGTGGTTTCACTGCTATTAAGAGAAAAAAACCCTCTAAAATAGATGCAATTTTTAACATACATTATAACTGAATTTTAAAATATTTTTGCGGGGAAGAACACTCCAATCAGCATCTTTCAAACACAAATGGTCAATTTAGCATTGGAATAAATGCACAAATACTCATCTTACAAGTCTACTTATTTAGCATAGCTATGCATTTTTATTAGTGAGATCATATATGGAGATGGTATCTGTTGCTATATCTTAATGTAATTAAGAATATTTATAAATTTTCACAGTGTCCTTTTGATGACTTTAATTATTAGAAACTTGGATTCACTGTAAAAGAGGGATGTTGTCACATTTTAAAAATGATTAAGTGGAACAATAAATTTATGGAGTAAGTAAGGATAAATACATCTTCAGTACTAGTTTTCTTCTGTTAAAATCTGCCAAAATAGTACTTCAAATGTCTAAAGAAATGTTTTAATTATGCACCATTTGTGAATCCTGTTTCTTATGCCAAATTAAAAGGAAAGAAAAAAAACAGAAAAAAGAAAGAAAAAGAATAAAATCAATCAAATATGAGAGAAAAAGGAATGTATATGAACTTCCATTGTTTCTTGGGGACACAATATAAAAAGGGAACATCCTTGCTTGCATTTTATAAAAGGTACTTGACATATTGTGTGGCTTATTAACTAGCAATGCTAACCCCCAATTTTGCATACATGTAAGATGTCACATCTTTTTGTTTACAACTAACATTTTTGAAGAAAATGAAAATATTTTTTTCATGCCAGGTTTATCTGATATTGAACTTCACGTTTGCTTAACAGAGCACATCTTCACAATAACAGGGTCTATTGCCAAAGGCAGCGTGCAGAGTGGTTGGAACAGCTCCCATCTCTTTCGGTTCACCTGTAAAAACATCTACGTGCTCCCTAGGACTGCATCTGTGGCTAGTTTTAAAGAATGACTATCCATGCAAATAGGCATAATTTCAGCATGAAATAACCTGTGAAAATCAAGAAAATGCTCAATGCTTACATGGCAACAATCTGGTTTTTTTTTTTTTAATGCCACAAAGATTTCATCATGCAGTATTTGCTGTTGGTGTCTATAATGAAGATACAACTTTTTAAAATGAGCCTTCTTCAGGGTGATCATGAAAACAAGGCGATGTGTCTTTTTATATGTTTTTGTATGCTTGAGATGAAATGCATTTTGCATGTTTCAGGATAAAATGTTCTGAACTTGGGATGGAAACAGAGTTCTCTGTAACTGTAATACTGGGTTTGAAATCACATTCAGAATGATTGAGATGCCTCACACACTAATAATAAAATTGGTTTCAGGAATGCAAAAATGCAGTGACATATATTTCACTAAAACCTTAGATCTGACACATCAGGTGTGTAGCTGGCAGGTGAGGGAAAGAACAAGAAGATTGAATCATTTCCAAGCTCTGTTAGTCACAGGAACACTTGGATATAGGGGTTACAAAACAGATTTTTTCGTGTGTATATCAACTTTCCAAAAACAGAGCTCATCACCATTATTTTAAAATTTTACCTCTTTTCTGTCTGTGACAAATCCCTTTCTGTTTTAATATCACTGAAAAGCATACAAATCTCCAATCAACATGCTGAACAAACTTTCTGCAAATTTTTTTGTCTCTCCCTGTTCATCTTAACACACAAACTGGACTTTCCTCCTGCCCATCTTGTTATGGGAAGAGCAGCTCTGTAGCAGAGTTTCAGAAAGGATAGGCAAGTGTCACTGATGAGCACAAGGTCATCCGCAAGCATCCTTCCTTTCCCAGCTGCCATTTACCTCTGTGTCAACTGCATTTCCTCTCATCTAGCCTAGGTATCAACAGCTGCATCCCTGCCTTATGCCAGAGCCAAGAGGAGGGCTGTGCTCTGCTAAGGTGGAAGGCACAATACTTTCACCTTCAGTGAAGAATAAGTGTTAATTAAACATGTTTGTTGAGTCTGTTAAGAACATGATGTCCTGTAACTCTCTCCACATTCACCCAACTAAACTGATTCTGTGCAATTCTCTTTCAGTTGGTTAACATTTTTTTAAATCAGCAATGATTTCTTTCTGTTTTGGGCTAAGAGAATTTAAATACTTTGGAGTCTTATTGGAAACTGGCCAACTGAAACATAAAAAATAGGACAAAACAAATGGGGAAAATAGAGAAAATTATATAAGCCAGTGAGACAAGGCATATTACTGGGCATAAATAAAGATATCTGTCCGTACAACTTAGACCTAAACTTAGAAACAAAAATAGAGTGGTAATACACATTGGGGCCATAACCCATAGAGGCTGTAGGCAAGATAAATAATAACTGGCTGACATGGTATTTTACTAGCATCATGTCTCATAAATAAGATATACATACATATACATACATGCATACATACATACATACATATCTTTCTATGTAATCTGCCACATAAGAAAATGCTCTATTAAAGGACCATAACATAAATTAAATTACCTGACAATATTTCCATGTGCTTCCATGATTTCCCAATTCAGAACTTAAAGGATGCTATGGAATGACATTACCATTAATATTTTTCTGTCCATTAAAATTTTCAAAAGCTCTTGAATTTCTCAGTGTATGTACTAAGCCAAAGTGTTTCAACTACAATGGATGATTCTTATAATATTTTTCACTTTAACACTACTTCTATGTTTAATACTAGGCAATATTAAGCTTTTTTATCAGTACTGGTGAATCTTAGCATCAGTGAAGATACAGAAAAATATTGATGTAGAATTTGAATCCAAATTATTATTGATCAAATATACATACTCTATTTCTGTAAACTCATCTTGAATTAATGTGAAAATCTACATAGAAATTTTCAATTGTTAAATTTTTGGTTGCACCAATTGGTGTCTAATCTACACAAATGCTTTAGTAGTCTATACAATAGGTATCTTGGCACAGCAGATTATCGCAGAAAAAGACAAGAACAAACATCAAGATATGATCAAGTCAGATTTCAACTACTGCAAACGATTCTTTATTAAAATCTGAGTTATCTGACATTCTATTAAAAAGAGGGAATCCTAAGGGTACAGATGATTTAATGTTAGTAGAAAAGAATTTTCAGTAAAGAATTTCAAAGGAACACTGCAATATAAAGTAGAAAGTGATTCCACTTTAATGAAGAAGTTATTTAGGGGAAGGGGATGCAACTTTTATTGCATCTATCTGGAGTCCAGATTCTGGACAAAGAAGTGTTTCATTATGGTAATTATCCAGATAGTTCAGACAAATCTTTTATGAGACAGGGAGAGTATAAGGTTGGCATGGTTTCCTGCTTGGATTATTTAGATTATCTGTCTTTGTTGATAAAATTATTTGAAGAAATTGCTTACATTGTACTTCTTTTAGAAAATCATCTTTGAACACACCTCTAATCTACTTGGGTTAACCTGGCTATAAAATTTCCAGTGGAACATCATTAACAAAGACTATTTTAATCAATCTGAAAGTCAGTAATTCAAGAGGGAAAAAAAATCAGATGATTTGATGTGGATACTCCCCAAATCACTAAGCTGTCCCCTTCCCCATGTTCAAGAGTTTATTTCTGCTACCTAGCAACTTTTCCTTCGGAGATATTTTTGCTTACTATAGGGTTAAGAAAACCTTTTATATTTATTTTGAGGAATATACTTGGTATAAATTAATGCTTCAATTAACTAAGATTGTATTGACAGGTTTTGAAATTTCCTATCATAATAGAGTTCTCAAATCAGCTATTTCATTTACGATTCTTTCATACTACCAAATTTTTCAAACATTTTTCACCTGCAAAATGAACACATAACATTCTCTGAGACATGCCTAAAATATTGATTTCTACTCAGTTAAAAAGTAATAATTCACCAAATTGGGCAAATAAAAGAGTATGAGAAATAATCTTAAAAATACACATACTTCTTACTTTTTGCAGAAAATTGAAATACTCTGTCTTTTGAGGCTTCAGAATACATTAGGCAATAAGGTTTGATAAATTCTTTACGTAAATCCTTTTCAATTTATATAAATCCTTAATTAGAATCCTATAATAATACCTCATGCCTAATCTACCTCCATGCTATAACATTAATAACATTTTATAATTTCTTTTTATCTTAAATGTAATTTCTTTTTATCATATATGAATATTGCAAATTTGAGACAATCCTTAAAATAATATAGGAAATTGATGAAAAAATAGAAGGCCTTTTGAGTTCTGAACAAATAAAGAGGAAGTCTGTCAACTTATAAAATAAGCTAGCTTAGGTTTTAAGATCCTATGTGCTGCTTATGGAGGAACGATGCTAGGAAATGAATAAAGTGAGAACAAAGATGCATGTTATATATGCATGACTTTTTTTTCCCACAAGGTGGTGATTAAACTAAATAGAATTCTGCATAATGGACACATAAAATATCAGTAAGTGCCAAGAACAGATAACCCCTATTAAAAATAAAGTAAATGAACACAGTCATAGATGACATTTTAATCGCCAAAGAACTTCAAAAGCATCCAAGGAAAGTATGGGAGGGGGCTGTGATGTTTAAAGAATAAACGACACATACTATCTCATTTTCATGGAAACAATGATAACCACCCAAACAACAAAACCAACCAACAAAAACCATTTATCATCTAACTTGTTCCTATGCAACTCAGTTTAAAGAAGTAGCCAGTTTAAAGCATACATTTTAAAAGTCAAGTTTTAAGAATCCAGATACACAGTTAATGCTGAATTCCCAACACCCTTCCTCCAACACCAAGATGCAGTCCTTAACTTTATTTATTTTACCATTAGATAAACACAACCATGGACAGGTTAACTCAAATACTCCTCCTTTTCTTCCTTATCACACACGGTCTATTTCATTTTGAAAACACTCACAAGTTCTTGCAAGAAACTCTTCATTGAACTAACTGCCTGAATCTTGTTTCAAATAGAAAAGCAGTTACCTCTCATATACTTGAGATTTTCCTTCTCCATCAAAGTCATATCTAGGACATCTGGCACATGACTGGTACAATGACAGGCGAATTCTACTTCATGAGAGTATTTAACATATGACTTGAAAGAGTTTTTGCACATACCTATTCTTTCTAGGCAGAAAGAAAGCGCACCAAAAGATAAGCTTTAACACCAGTAACACTTTCAAACTGACTTTGGTATTTTTGGCAGTTACACACCACCCATGCTGTCCACACACCACACACACACACACACACACACACACACACACACAAAGGATCTCTCTCTCTCTCTCTCTCTCTCTCTCTCTCTCTCTCTCTCTCTCTCTCTCTCTCTGTCTTTCTCTCTGCCAAGCACAGACCTGGGAGACAGGCATAAACTGGAGGGAAGCAAAGGGAAAGTCAATCTCTCTCCACCTGCTGCCTGAAGTGGGGGTGCTTTTGGCTGAGTGGCAGACAGAAGCCTGAGACATGGCCTCAGCAGCAGCCTGCCAACATCCTGACGAAAAATAAACAAATACATACCAACTTGCCCCCCACCCCCTCCCAAAGAACTCACAGGGCAGGGCTCAAAACACAACAGCCCAATTCCCATTAGCCCAGACAATCCTATTAACCAGGACAACCATAAATTCATAAACCTCTACAACCCTTAAGCAAGCCTTGTGGTCTGGAACTGTACAGACAGACACAGAGGAAATTTGCACCTGTCTTTCTTGACACAACACACCTGTCAGGCCCTGCCCATGCGCACTCTGCTAATAGACTTCTGCCTACCTAGTTTGGGAAAGGAAATGATTTTTTTTTTTTTTTTGGTGGGGGGGATGGGGGGGAGTAAGGGAGGGAATGGGAGGGAGGGAAGAAGGGAGAGAGAGAACAAGAGACTCTTCTAGCCTTGACTTTAAGAGGAGGCCACCTTGTGCTCTGTTTTTATAAGCTTAAGGAGACAACACAGACCTTCTTGGAAAAATAAAAACAAGCAGGTGAGTTTCCAGCCTTCCCCGGGGCGGAGTGGGGCTCTGGGTTGCCAAGAACAGCAGTTTCACACTCCAACCTGCCTCCTTGGGCTATTTAAGACTGTCGCCCAACCCCTCCTCCTGTTTCTGCTCTCTGCCTGGCGGACTCAACTTCGCAAGAAGCTGGGAAGGGGCGGGAGACCTGAGAGGCGGCGGAAAGCTGCACCCCTGTCCCCCACCCCACCACTCTCCACCGACGCCGGGTGTTAGCGAGAAGACTAACTGGCTGGCACACCAGAAGAACCGACAACTTGCTAAACTGGACTTTGGGTGATGTTCCCCCCTCCCCCCAGCTCCCCCTCCGAGTCCCTCTCCTGGTCGCTCAGGCCAGACAGCAGCTCTTCCCCCTTCCTCCCGCCCTCCTCACCATTCTTCCCAGCAACAATCACTCTCACCTCTCCGCCCTCCCCAGTCCTCCAAACTGGGGGAAAAAAAACAGTAGGTACTACCCGGACCAGACCAGACTGACGCTGCCCTGCACGACAGAATGCTAGTGACGGCTGTACGGCTCTTTGCCTCGCTGCCCAAGAACACCCCTAGCCCACCGGACGCGATCTTGGGACCTCGGCGGCGCTCAGGCCCAATCCCGCCACCACACGACCCCCGAGGCTCCCCGCGCCGCCTTACCCTACTCAACTTGACCCAGCCCTGGGTCCGTGGGCTCGGGAGAGGGGCGCCGCGCCGGTTTCCCGGGACCCATCGCTCCACCGCTCCAACCCCGATTTCCACATTTGAGCTTCGACAGCGTTTTGAGAGAGGAAAGTAACAGAACGCCCCCCTCCTCCCTCTGCCCTCCTCCCAACTCCCGGCCCTCTGCTGGGGTTAAAAAGGAGAAGTAAAAGGTATGCAAATGACAGGCAAATTGGAAGAGCCGAGAAGAAAGGCAGCTATAATAAACAAGACAAAGGAAAGGATGTGGGGACTAGCCCCGGAGTTTGAACCCCGGGAGGTGGGCCAGATGAAGCTGGGCGGAAAGCGGGGATCCTGGCGAACAAAAAGCGACCCGGTCCCCCTCGCCGTCCTCTTTCCCGAGAAGAGAGGGCCAGAGAAAGAAGGAAAGGAAGCAAACGCCTCCGCGCACCCCCAGAAACAGTACACAAAAGGTGACAAGATCAGCGACAAGTCCAGCAACATCAGCCTCCCCCGTCGCCAACACCACCCCCGGCCACCAGCAGGAAAGAGAAAGAAATAAAAGCCGAGCGGATCACTTACTCTTAGGAACTGGGAGGAGCGGAGCGCTGAGTTCCACCGAGGCTCCTGCTCCGAAACTGTTTAGAGGCTATTTTATTATGATTCATTTAAATAACACCATTTTCTCCTGGAGGGGGTTAAAAAAAAAAAAAGATGTTTACACGGGTCTGAGTACTGGGAGGTTCTTTTCTTCCCTTCTCATTCAAGAACAAGTGATTCTGGAAAAGGGGAGGGGACTCAGGCGGGGGAGAAGATACTTACGCGGCGCAGAGAGCGGTGGGACCGAGCCTCTCTCTCTCTTTTTGCCCGCAGAGAGAGGAAAACCCGCGCGCGCACGCACGGTGATATCTTGCGGGTGATGAATATGATAATTGGACCAGGGACGGTGAGTCTGTGCGAGAGCGAGCGAGCGAGTGAGCGGGGCGAGTGGGCGAGGGAGAGGAGGGCGGGGAGGGGAGAGGGGAGCCGAGCAGAGAAGGGGCGAGACCCGGAGAGGCGAGGGGGAAGAGAAAAAAGAGCAGGAGAGGAGAGAGCAGGAGAGGAGGAGAAGAGAAGGCAGAAGAAGACAAGAGGAAAGAAGAGGCGCGCGAAGCGGAGAGGGAGCGGGCGGACCCGGCGAGAGCTCTTTTGCGCCGCTCTGCTTTCCCCGGCTGCAATGGTGTATTATTTCAGAGCGCTCCCTCAGCTGAGGGCTCCGCTCCACAACAAGATTTACTTTAAGACACAGCTGAAGGAAACAGGAAGACTGCACGTCACAGTCTGACTGACGTACCCGGCCCCAGCACCCAATCGCGAGGCACCTTCGGATTCAAGGGGGGATAGCGAGGCAAGAGAACTTGGGAGGAAAAAAAATATATATAAAAGGGGTGGGGGTGAGGGGCTGGGAAGAGAGGAGGGGAGAGGGGCCCCGCGCTCCCCCTCCCCGGCCTCCACCCCACCCCCGCCCTGCCACTGCTTCGGGGCGCCTGGATCGCCGCGCCGGGGCCGCAGCGAGCCATCTGCGGGCACTATGCAAAGCGGCGCCCAGCTCACACTCGCTCTTCCAGGACGTAGGTCTTTTTTTTTTTTTTTTTTCATTTCCCAGATACAGCTGATCGAGTTCATCGAGTGGCCGAGCGAGTGAGCGCTCCTCGGACTTGGGTGGAGGAAGGCACGGAAAACTATACGGGAGAAAAAGTGTGTGTAAGGGGGGGGTTAAGGGGGGGTAGTAGCGAAGGAGAGTGGGGGATCTGCGAATCATTCCACTTTTTTAAAGATCATAGGTAGTATCAACAATACATGTCACCCTTACTTCCTTTTAAAAAGGAGGTGGACAATAAAACACAGGTAGGTTTGGCATTAAAATAATAAGTGCCAGAGGTTTCACACTGGTTTCCGCTGCATCTGATATTAAAAAATCAACATTGGCTAAGCCCCAATCATCCGTCAAAATTAATAGGAAGAAGAAGAACTCTGACAATATTATTTAGATTGTGGGTACAGCAGCCATTAAAAAATATATGTTACAAACATTATCTGGAGATTATCCCTCACTTAGCTCACTCACCCTATAATGACCAGAGAAAGTCTAAGTCAGGATTTACACAATTTCAACGTCTGGGGGACAAACTTTAAAGTTTATTAGGCAAGAAATTTCAAACGCTAAAATCTCGGGCTCCAACATAAAGGCATAGAAAATTTACTTTGGTTTGACATTTCGTGGATGAAATAATGACCAAGAAGATTTTCTTTAGGTGAGGAGGCTCTTAAAGAGCTCTTTGGGCTTTGCAAGTAACAAATGCTAAAGAGAGAGCCTGCAGCCATAGCTAGAAGGTCCTTTTCACCGGGCACAGTAAACACTTAATAAAACAGTCACATTTATGACGAGAAGGTCCTGTAAAAGCACAGGTTTGCAAGAGCTGCAAAACAGATATGCAGACATTCATACCTAGTCGACAAGACACTTGTTTTTTAAAGCAGAATGGGGACAAGAGTTTTTCGTGTGTCCCTTAAATTTAATCAGATCAAACGTTGAATCGTGTGCTGTGACAACAGGGTATTTATGAAGTGTGTTGCAAGTACACTGGCCGACCACTACCACCATCTTCTGCAACACACACACACACACACGCACACACACACACACACACACACACATCTTTCTAGGACATTTACAATTTCAGCTTCAACTTCATCAAACTGTGAATAGGATATTATGTCTTCTCTTTGAATAAGAATAGCGATGCTAGTTTTCCCCAGTCTATACCCTGTAGGAAACTTTTGGCATGGAATTCAAACATTGAAAAGAAGAAAAATATAATCAGTTCCATCAGGTTGGTGTCGGCGACTAGACAAGAGACTTACGTGAGAGCCCCAGTTTTCTCTTCGTCCCTTTTCGCCGCCCCCAGTCACTCACTCCTACCATTAGAAAAACCGCACGGACAGGCGCACACACCCCACTCACACCTCCGATGATCGCTATTGTATCAAGCGCTCTAATCGGTATGTGACAGTTTAGGCTGGGAACTGAAATAATCTATCAACGTGCCCGTTAGATACAGGATTGAATCATGCTTCTATTGGTTGGGTCCCTTCGAGGTAAGCGGGTGTATTAAGCGGGGAATTTGGGTTCTGAGAATGGATCAAAGCCACTTTTTTCCCCCACTCCTGTTCTATTATTTTTTTCTCTAAGAATCTGTCTGTACATAGAAGTTAGCGCAGCCCACAAATAAGCTGGTAGGAGTAAAGTGTACGCCCTCCACACCTTAAAACCATCTGCTCAGTTTGACATTTAGAAGGGAGGAGGCCAGGGAAGGGAAGGGGGAGAAGAGAGAAGAAAAGAGGCCAGGAGAGAGAATAGATTCAGACTCTGGAAAGAAATGGCTTGAACTTCAGCTCACTTTAGCTCACAAGTTTGTGTCAACTGCACCTAGCACTCGTGTGCACATTTTGCACACACCACACTTGGGATCTGGCGGCGGGAAAAGTTCCCCGCGCACCCCAGTAAGCTCTGTACCACACCCGGGCAAAGCAGGCCCTAGTTAAAGTCGGGGTTACCACTTAGCCAACAAGGAAACTCCCCTACCCCCAGCCTCGGCAGCAGAGGCTCGCGGCTCGCGGTGCTCTGCCGCGGCGGTTCGCAGCCCGCTTTAGGGCGCAGGAACCGCTAGTTGAAACCAGAGCGCGTGCGACGCTGGGCGAGCGAGCTCGGTCTGTAACCCAGCTGCGCGCTACGCCGAGCTCAGTCGGGTCCCCTACAGTCGGGGCGACGTACAGGCCGGGCTCCTGGCAACCTCACTGGTCAGAGCCTCGGACACTCCCCCAGGTTCCAGGCCGCCCGGGAGCAGGGCGTGAGGCCCAAAGCCCCCTATCTCTGGCGACTCCTGGTTTGTTTCCCGATAGGGAAGACGCGATCAGTCGGCCCGGAGGCCAGAAGTCGCCTAGATATTGACTCCATCTGTGAGAACAGCAGCCAAGTCTAGGGTCAACGCAACCCCTTCCTCTGGCCCTTGCCAACACAATCCCAGTAATTTAAAAGTTAACACAAGTTCTGACCCGTCTTCTAACAAGCCTGCTCCGCACAGATTGCTTATTTATCTGCGAGGTGACATTAAGGTGTGTTCTTAGTGATCACTGGCACATCTGCTTCTGCATTAAACTGCACTTTGCCTTAACATTTCTTTGGTCTCCCTCGGCCCTCCCAACGCTTGTTCTTTCTCAAAGCCCTTAGATAAGGGTAGGAGGTGCCGTGCGTATAAATAATTAAACATCTTACAACCATCATTAGATCCAAACCCTGATTCTGGGAATTTCGACCAGGTTCAGTTGAGAGGCAAACGTGGCTGTGGGTTTTGTAGATGGATGTCTGAGAACCTTCGCAATCACGTACCTTCCCACGGACCCAACCGCACACCACCACTACCCCCAACCTGAGGAAGGGAAGAGAAAGAAAAGTCGCCCCAGGGTGCAGGCCGGCCTGCTGCAGGTTGCCTGGAGGCTCGCTTATGGACGGCCTCTCTCCGCCTCTCATCCCCGCCACGGCCAAACCCAACCCGGATTTGTTCTGAATGGTGGAAGTAGAAAGTGAATGTCACAAGATCACTAGCAAGTAGCAGCTGCCGAGTTCTCTCTTGGGAGCCCCACTGCTTAGAAGCCTCCCAGTGATGTTTGTTTAACCCAATGCTTTCAAAGTAAACAGAAGAGAGAATCACTCCAAAGAAGTTGAAATATAACCTTTATGAGAATTTGGAGCCAGGGGTGCTGGCAGAAAAAAAAAAA
>PVLC010016402.1:0-35448 GCA_004027655.1 Graphiurus murinus | reverse complement strand
ATACACATGCGTTGGTCTGATAGTTTGGTTTCCATTCTTTTGGGTAGATACCCAGTAGAGGTATTGCTGGGTCATATGGTAGGGTCATTCCCATTTGTCTGAGGATCCTCCATACTGTTTTCCAAAGTGGTTGCACTAATTTGCAATCCCACCAACAATGTATTAGGGTTCCCACTTCTCCACACCCTCGCCAGCATTTGTTGTTGTTTGTGTTCTTGATAGTTGCCATTCTGATTGGAGTTAGGTGAAATCTCAGAGTAGTTTTGATTTGTATCTCTCTGATTGCTAATGATGTGGAACATTTCCTCATACATTTATTGGACATTTGTATTTCTTCTTTTGTGAAGTGTCTATTTAGATCCTTTTCCCATTTTTTGATTGGGTTATTTGTTTTCTTAGCTGTGATTCTCTTGAGTTCTCTGTATATCCTAGATATTAGTCCTCTATCGGAAGAGTAGCTGGCAAAAATTTTCTCCCACTCTGTGGGTTTTCTGTTGAGGTTCTTGACAGTTTCCTTTGCTGCACAGAAGCTCTTTAGTTTAATGCAATCCCATGGATTGATCTTCCTTAGAGCTGCTTGTGCTTTTGAGGTCTTGTTGAGAAAGTTTTGACCTGTGCCTATGTGTTTAAGTGTTGGACCTATGCCTTCTTCAAGTAGCTGCAAGGTCTCCGGCCGGACATCCAAGTCTCTGATCCACCTGGAATTGACTCTTGTGCAGGGTGAGAAAGTGGGGTTTATTTCCATTTTCCTGCATATGGTTAACCAGTTTTGCCAACACCATTTGTTAAAGAGGCTATCCTTTTTCCAGTGTATGTTTTTGGCTCCTTTGTCAAAAATCAATTGACTGTAAGCACGTGGGTCTGTTTCTGAATCTTCTATTCTGCTCCATTGGCCTCCTGCATGATTCTTATTACTAAGAACTACTTTGGCTATCCTGGGCTTTTTGTTGTTCCAGATGAATTTAAGGACTGATTTTTCTATGTCTGTGACATAGAATTTCATGGGTATTGCATTGAATTTGTAGATTACTTTAGGGAGGATGGCCATTTTGATGATATTTATTCTGCCAATCCAAGAGCATGGTAGATTTTTCCATCCTCTAAGGTCTTCGTCGATTTCTTTTTTCAGATTTTTGTAATTTTCCTTATAGAGGTCTTTTACCTCTTTGGTTAGGTTTATCCCTAAGTATTTTCTTTTTTGGGGTGCTATTGTGAGTGGAATTGTTTTCTGGATTTCTTTTTCAGTGGTTTTATGGTTGGTGTAGAGGAAAGCTTCTGATTTTTTAAGATTGATTTTGTATCCAGACACTTTGCTGAATCTGTTGATCAGCTAATATACAGTTGGGACTGTATATTAGCATATGATTGGATTCATTTATTGAGGATTTGAAAACTACATGTATCCAAATTTCTAGGTTAGGTTTACCCTCAACTAAAACTTTATAGTCAATATCAAAAACAAAAACAATGCTAAAGGCCATCTGTTCCAGCTATTTCTTATAATAGCAATTTGGCCAAAAGATCTTCAGTGATGTTCTGGAGGTATGCACTAATGTTTTTGAAGGTCTGATGAAAACATAATGGGTGAGGACTTGAGGGTTTATAAAACCCTTGTCACCAATGCCTCAGTGTTTCTTTTTTTTAATTATAAGTGATATTACTTTTTATAAAAGACTTGATTTTGAACAAGAATAGTATGAACATAATTCTTTAAGGATTCTAAATTATTTCAATGTTTCAAGTATTGCTCACGGGGCTCCTCAAATGTTTAGCTTTTAAAAATAATACCATTTGTTATTACATTTTGGTCTATGTATCATGCTTCTGTTTTGAGAAAGCTTTGACATTAAACATAATCCTTTTTAAGGGTCAAATTAGTAAGCATGATAAGTGGTATAAACACAGTAAATTTGGTATATGTATACTGAGATGAAAATTAAAAGTAACTTTTCTCAATCACTAAACTGACCGGGAGATAGGGGGAGGGTGGGTGGGAATTGGGGAAGGGTTAATGAGAAATATGTGCATGGATGTCTTTACCTATAATAGCTTGTACCCAACAAAAATGTGTGATTAACCCTGTTGTACCCAAGAAATGTATAAAATTCCATGCTAAAAAAATAATAATAAAAAATAAAGAAAATTTTAAAAAAAATTAAAAGTAACTTTTTAATTGAATATAAAATTTTTAAACCATGCAGCTCTTACAAACCTTTTGGCTTTCTGCTTTTAAAGCCCTCACAGATAAAATTTAGCTGCTTGCCAGTATCAAGAGTGGAATGCATGCTAAAGCTGCCATCCCTGGACTTGGTGTTCTCTTCAAACCGAGGAGAGCTGGAGACCTTGGGGACCACATGTCCTGCAGAGACTTTGTCCCCTGGAGGCAATGCTCCTCAGAGTGGAGCAAAGACCGCTTCCAGCAAAACTGGAATACCAGGTATGGAAACACTGGTTTCTTCCTCTGATAGGAAGCCAAATACTATTTTGAAATAAGTATTTAATAGTAATTAATACGTATTTTAAATAAATTTCAAAAAGGATACTATTTGAGAATTAGATTATTTATAGAAAAAAATCTATAGTTAACCAAAGTTTTGAGTATATTTCATGTGTTGCTAGAACTCGAGTACACTTTAATTTGTATTTCTAGCTGAATAGCAGTTAGTTAGCATTTTGTTTTGATTTGAATGTGTATACTACAAGCACTGACATAATTGATATATAATAATCCACATATTCAAGTACTTTTGGATGTTTTGTATTAAGTTAGATTTTACATTTACGAATAATCAGTCTTGCAAATGGAAAATAAGAGAATGCTATAAAGATTTCTATTTTTATTGTTCTGTACTTTTATTGTATAATTACATTGTAATTATGCATCATAGTGAGGTTAAGAGCGATACAAACATGCATTTACAGGGTACTTGGTACACTTGAGGTCCCCCACTTTGTAGTAACACCTACCTGTATGAACATGGCGTTATTTGAACTGTGCCCTTCATCAGTCCTCCTTCCCCTCTCTACCTCCCTGCCCAGCCCCTCCCACATAGGAATGAAAACATAGGACCCTTGACTTTCTGAGACTGGCTGATCTCACTTAGCATCCTATTCTCTAGTTCCATCCTTTTTCCTACAAATGACATAATTTTTATGGCTGAGTAAAATTGCATGGTGTATATACACCACATTTTCTTTGTCCATTCATATGTTGATGAATATAGGTTGGTTCCATAATTTGGCTCTTGTGAACTGTGCTGCTATAAACACGGATATGCGTGTATTACTATAGTATTCTGACTTCTTTTGGAAAGATACGAAGGAATGGTACAACTGTATCAAAACTATACAAGTAGCATTTATAGTTTTTAAATGATAAAATTTGTTGTCTAAGACATTTCTGTTTCATGAAACATTTTGTTTTCAAAATACAGTTGATGGCCAGGCGTGGTGGCTCACGCTTGTAATCCCAGTACTTGGGAGGCTGAGACAGAAGGATCACAGGTTCACACCCAGCCTCAACTACTTAGGCCCTCTGCAACATAGTGAGACACTGTTTCAAAATAAAGAATTAAAAAAAGGGGGGAGGCTGGGGGTGTAGCTCAGAGGCAGAATGCCCCTGGGTTCAATCCCCAGTGCCACAAAAAAAATAAAATAATATACAGTTGATGATTTCCTCATGAGATAAGCACCTCTCATTATAATTTCAGTGCATTTCTGCCCTGAAAATCATGTAGAAACTATAGACATAAATCATTGCACACCACATCTGGCATACTGACTTTTATAGAGGACTAGATTGAGTAAAACTGATGAGAGAAGTGAAATATCATTAAAACATTGGTTCTTACGCGGGGTTGTTTTTGTCTCCAGGAGAAGTTTAGCAGTGTGGGAGAGTTTTAACTGGAAGCTAGAAGGGAAGCCTGGGCTGCTGCTCAAACATCCTATAAGTACACCACGCTCTCCTCCCCCAGAGGATCACTTGGTCTAACATGTCAATAGTGCCAAGCTGGAGAGAATCCATATTATATTAGAGTAAAAAATAAAATCCTATTTTCCAGTTTTAAGAGAGGCATGAAAGCAGTGGAGGGGGAAACAGCTTTTTGATTCAGAAGAAAATACCCAGATTTAGGGTCCTATTTTTTGAGCAGTCATCTTAAATTCAGAACTTAAGTAATCTCACCAAGCATCTATAGGAAAGATTTTATTTCTAATATTTCCTTATTATATTAGAGAAATGGTTCAAGCAAACATTTGTTTTGCTGTGTGAATCTTTGAAAGCTTTCATAACAAAATAGGAACACTAAAAGGTTTATTTCTTAGAATTAAGACTCTTGCTAAGGTGGTTGGCCACCCATTAGCTTGCACTTAGCTCAAAAATATAGCTGCTGGTATTAATGAGATAGTCAACAAAATGTTAGAGTGGTAGTATTGATTTTAAACCATATTTTCTGATCATAAAAATAATCATTGTTCATTATAAATATGTAGAAAACAGAAAAGTATTGAAAATGAAATAAAAAAGTACCATCCCTTATCATATCTAACCAGTCGATCTGCTCTCCCTCGCTGTTGTGGAGATAGTGTTTTTTCTCTGGCAGAATTGAAATAGGATCTCTTCTGCTCTGTAACTTTTTAAAATTTAAAATATCATAGGCATTTTCACAAATTATGGAATATTTATCTCTAAAATCAGTTACTAATAGGGTATCATCTTGATCATATATTTGAGATTCCCTGGGGTTTTTGTTTTTTAAATGATATTGAAATGAACATCTTTGCATACAAATATTTATAAACAAAGATATACTTAGGTTAAATTCTTGAGAGCAGGGGAGCACAGCTACTCGTATACCCTTGACCGAAGACTGGTCCTCCTCTATTCGGGGAAGGTCGTCCTCTTTGACCGAGTGCGCAGCTTCGGGGGGGACGCACATGGAGCGGTGAGGGAGGAAGGGGACACCCGCCTAGCCAGCCAGATCAGCCGAATCAACCCTGACGATCAATGGGGTATACTTTATCATCATAAAATATTCAAGGAAGAATAGTGAAAATAAATGTGTAGGAAGTATAGGTTGTGATGAGATCCGTTCCTTCAGGATCTGTACTGCACTTCTGCATGGTCAGGTCAGTGCTGGGGATTAGGTGTTTAGTCATGGAGATAGTCTGCTAATGTGGAACTTAAACTGAATCTAGAGAGACAAATAATAGCCAAACAGACACACATATTCTAAGTGGAAACATAAAGTGGGTATTAGTTAAGCAAGCAGCAAGGTGGAAGAGTGAGCACTCCAAATGGAGAATACAAGATCCACGAAGGCAAAGAAGCACACTGGCTTAAGTGGGCATGGTGGGTGGGGAGTCTGGTGAGAAAGGCTGAAGAGGGACTCACTGCCGGCTGCAGCACGTCTGTGGAGAGGACCACCGTGTGCTACCTCAGCAGTGCTGGGGACGGTGTGGAGAGGCCAGAGCAGTGGGGAACTGGAAGGAAAGTGGCAGACTTACACACATGACTTACACACATATAAACTGCATGACAGAGTCGACAGCAGGAGGGATGACAAGTGGCTCCAGCTTCTGGTTGAGCCATTTGCATGGAATGTCACATACTGGAAATAAAGTAGAATCTGAGTAAAAGAGTAGGAGTCGTTTCGGACACAGTAAGCCTTCTCTGCCTGTGACCTGCTCTAGTAGTGTAGGCAGTGTAAGATATGAATCCAGAGGCACTCAGGTCTAGGGTAGATTTTGGAATCATCAAAATCATATATGCTCTGTTCCAGTGATCTCATAGTTTTCATGTTTAATACCCATTAAGTTGCAAGTTTTCAATTCTGTAAATATTTCAGTGAAACTGACATAGGTGCATTAAAGTAGGTCTGCAGTCATAATCCACGTGGATATATATGTTTTTTCCCTCTCTTCCCTGTGTTTAAATTAACCCTGCTATCTGGAGGCTCTTCCACTGTCTGTTTCCTGAGGAACAAAGGAGAAAAGAAACAGGAAACATCGCGGTAGGCCAGACAAGGATTAGTTGTTTAAAAGAGGGACAGAGTAGCCAGTGTATATTAGTGGGAGAGTATGTCGAAGTGCTCACTGTAAGTATTCCCATTTTTTTTCCAAGTCAGGTTTGGCGTTTTGAGAACATATCAGGGACTGGCTGTTGGTGTTTTCTTGTGGCTTCTAACTGTCTCGGTTGCTGGTGTCCACCGTAGGCTCGTCAGGGCTGGGCAGCCCCCTTGGCAGAAGCCGGCACAGCAGCAGCCAGTCAGACCTCACCGGCTCCAGCAGCAGCTCGTCGGGCCTGAGCTTCACCGCGTGCATGTCTGACTTCTCTCTGTACGTGTTCCACCCGTATGGAGCAGGGAAGCAGAAGAGCACCGTCTCTGGCCTCACGCCCGGGTCAGGAGGACTAGGTACGCTCGCCTGTTCCTCAAATGTGTTGTATCTCTTCAAGCTTTTTTTGGACTTTTCAAACATTTTCTAAGTTATAATTTTAATAATGAATATAAGCCAAGATCAGAAGGTTTTTATATTTTTTGCTTTTGATAATACTCATTTTGTCCCTACAGAAGTAGAAATATGAAATAAGGAATTCAGGTAAAAAAATTATACAAGAATTTAAAATTTCAGAATATTTTCTAAGAGATTACACAGCATAGTAGTCTCTTCAAATATCTCAGTCTATTTGTATAAGAGATAAGTTACATTCTAAAAAAAGTAAAATTTTAAAGTGTGTAAGTCACGTTCATTAACTTAAAGTAAGACTGTTTTAAGACAGTTATTTATTGAAATTCAATTTCATGGGCATTTTAGAGTTTAGATGAACTACTAAAAATGCCTAAGATCTTGCTAGTGACTATTTCTTCACTTATATTTAGATAAATAGTGCAGACACCTACCCTGTGTCAATTCTGATTTTTGTTGTTGGAGAGGGTTGTGAAAGTTACCAGTTATGTCATAGACCTCAGCATATTAATCTGCTCTGGAGCGTGCTAAATGCCCGTGACATTGTTCTGCCTAAACATTGACCTCGCTGAAGCGAATTTGGTTGATGGCCCATCACAGCAGCCAACTAGATACTGTGAGTGTGTACATACATAAATGTGGGCTTTTTTTGTTGTTTCTTAGGAAATGTGGATGAGGAACCCACTTCAGTCACTGGTCGAAAAGACTCACTCAGCATAAACCTTGAATTTGTAAAAGTGAGTTTGTCTCGGATAAGGCGTTCAGGAGGAACCTCATTCTTTGAAAGTCCATCTGTGAGCAAGTCTCCAAGCAAAATGGATACTACATTAATAAATATATCTGGTATTCAATTTTGTATTTCTTAATTAAAATATCATTTTCTAGAATTAAATAATGGCTTTTACTGCTTTACCAGTATTTAAACATCAAGGCACACTTACTATAAACTTGAGTGGTGAGTTGATTTTAAGGAAGGAAGTGGCAGCCCAATCTTCTGGGCTATCTAGCCAAACTGTCAATGTTGGCAGTATGATTTCCACATAAACAAACATCCTCCAGGTGCCAGAGTAGGCCCAATTAAATAACTAAGTTGTTTCTTTTCTACCACAAATCAGTAACATTTCTGATTTTTTTTTTCTTTGTGGTACTGGGGGACTGAACCCAGGGGCTTTCTACCTCTGAGCTACACCCCATCCCTGTTTTATTTTTTATTTTGAAACAGGGTCTCTCTAGGTTGCTGAGAGTCTTGCTAAATTGCTGGGGCTGTCCTCAAACTTGGTGATCCTCCTATTTCAGCCTCCCAAGTACTGGGATTACTGGCGTGCCCCACCCTACTTGGCTCATTTCTGACTTTTTATTTGTTTGTTCATTTGATTTTTCTAATTCTAAATGCTTGAAATACCACAGAGGGATGAGTGATGTTGAATGTTTTGCATGGGTGTTGCCAACTGAATAACTGACTGTATACTCATAGGAAGATCACTTTCTTTACATTGTGACTTGAGTATTTAAAATTAATGCATATGGAGCATTTTGAAGAATTCACAATACCGAGTGGAGACCTATGATTAGTAATCTCGTGACTCACAAATGTAGTGTGTCCGCTTCCCTTGATAGTCCCTCGGCACACATACTAACTTGTGTTCTACTGTGTCCTTGTGCCGGGTGCTTTGCTAGGTGTCTGTGAGCAGCCTGCACAAATGAGGCAAGGTATTATGTGTGGACAGATAAATGGCAGTGCAAGGTGATGGTGCCAGAGGACAGGCAGATACACAAAGGAGGAAACTAGTAAGCTTGTCTTTAATGGAGAGGAGAAAAGACTTGGGCCAGATATTGAAAATTGATGAACACCTTGAAAGCAACAGCACAGAAGCATCAGAAAAGCATATTTTGGCGTATACTTGGGCTTGCTGTGGCTGAAGCCTAGGGGAAATAGAGCCTTCAACTGTCTGTAGAAAGTACTACGTAGAGCCAGAGGGAGAAGAGGTGGCCTCGGGTAAAGCTGATACAACAGGCGAGTCCCAGGTTGTGGAGGAACTTACATACCAGGCTCGAGGACCAGGTTCTGATGCTTTGGGCAGTGAGAGCAGCCAGGGGTTGTTGGGAAATGGGCAGTGCTGCAGACTGGTGTTTCAGAAGAGAGATGGAGGGGAGGTGTGCCTGCGGAGACTTTAAATACACCAGGCAATGGAGAATGCACGCAGGATTTAAGACCGGAAGAAAAGAGAGAAGGGAGCAAGGAGAGAACCCACAGGTTTGAAGACAAGTTGTTTAAGGAGCAGTAGAGGAGGCGTGAACCTTAAACACTGAGCTTAAACGACTGAGGGGAATTAAAGCCATCAACTTAGATTAAAACAACAGAAAACAGAAACGAAGGGATTCTCACGTGTCAGTGAAAGGTGGATGGGCTGTGAGTGTGGGCTGAGGCTGAAGTGGGAGCTTTTCTCGGGAGTCCCAGGCATCCTTGGCAGGGGAGTGCTCAGAGCACAGTCCTGCACACTGCTATACCCTTGTGATTCCCGTTGAGGAGTTTGTATCTCAGCTCACCCTGATCATTGATTTTCCATGTTTGAGAGTTGCCCTGTGAGACAATTTGCCATCACCTCAAAAGAAGAAATGCAGCTAATAGTTAGTTTTACAGTGTGCTATTTCTATAATTTGTGGAGAGACATCATCTTATTGAGCATAATATATAACTTATTTTGATGTTTATAACAAGTATAATTTGGCTATATAGTATGTCCGACACTCACCATTTAAAGTTGTGGAAATCATTCTAACAAGTTTTATTTGTGTGTCAGCTGTTTGTGATATAGGGTCTGCCTCCTTTAAATATGATATGCGCCGACTCAGTGAAATCCTGGCATTTCCAAGAGCCTGGTATAGAAGAAGTATTGCAAGACGTCTGTTCCTTGGAGATCAAACTATAAATTTGCCAAGTAAGATTGCTAATTATAATTAGGTTGCTTTTTTTTTTATTTGACTTGTAATCAATCTAGTGTTTCTCTTTTTTTTTTTAATTGATGCATTGTAATCATACATCTTTGTTATGTACAAGCTGATAAAGGCATACATGAGCCGGGTGTGGTGGCGCACGCTTGTAATCCCAGCATTCGGGAGGCTGAGACTGGAGGATCCGGGTTCGCAGCCAGCCTCAGCTACCTAGTGAGGCACTCCGCAACTTAGTGAGACTCGGTTTCAAAATAAAGAATAAAAAATAGGGCTGGGGGTGTAGCTCAGAGGTAGAATGCCCGAGTTCAATCCCCAGTACCGCAAATAAATAAATAAATAAATAAATAAATAAATAAATAAAGGCATACATGCACACATTTCCCATTTAACCCTTCCCCAATTCCCGCCCCACTCCCTCCTTCTCAAGTTCAATTTAGTGATTGACTTTGATATGTCTGTGAAAGTACATCATATGCATTAGGGTGTTCCCCCTTGCCCCATCACCTTCAGTTATGTCACTTTCTTTGCTCATCTAAGATTTCTCCTTCTTCGTCTAGAGTCCCTCTTATGTCTCACTGTCTCCCTAGCTTCCGCATATTAGGGAGAGCATACAATTTTTTACTTTTTGTGACTGACTAATCTCACTTAGTGTAATGTTTTCCAGTTCCATCCATTTCCCTACAGATGACATGATTTGGTTCTTTATAGCTGAGTCAAATCCCATTGTGTTCATATCCCATAGTTTTGTAATCCATACATCTGTTGATGGACATCTTGGCTGGTTCCATAGTTTGGCAATTGTGAATTGTGTGGCTATAAACATAGATACACATGCATCGGTCTGATAGTTTGGTTTCCATTCTTTTGGGTAGATACCCAGGAGTGGTATTGCTGGATCATATGGTAGGTTCATTCCCATTCATTTGAGGATCCTCCACTCTGTTTTCCAAAGTAGTTGCACCAATCTGCAATCCCACCAACAATGTATTAGAGTTCCCACTTCTCCACACCCTCGCCAGCATTTGTTGTTTGTGTTTTCGATGGTTGCTATTCTAATTGGGGTTAGGTGAAATCTCAGGGTAGTTTTGATTTGCATTTCTCTGATTGCTAATGATGTTGAACATTTCCTCATACATTTATTGGCCATTTGTATTTCTTCTTTTGTAAAGTGTTTATTTAGATCCTTTGCCCATTTTTTGATTGGGTTATTTGTTTTCTTAACTATGAGTTTCTTGAGTTCTCTGTATATTCTAGATATTAGTTCTCTAGTAAAAGAGTAGCTGGCAAAAATTTTCTCCCACTCTGTGGGTTCTCTGTTAAGGTTCTTGACAGTTTCCTTTGTTGCACAGAAGCTCTTCAGTTTAATGCAATTCCATGTATTAGTCTTCCTTTGAGTTAGTTGCCTGTGCCTTTGGGGTCTTGTTGAGAAAGTTTTTACCTGTTGCTTTTAATTCTGGTTATAATAGTAGCAAGGTCCATCACTGATAACATGAACTTTGTCTTACTTGGTAAATTGTACCTTCGATTCATTCATTTATTCATTCAGAAAATATCTATGGAGCCCTTTTAATAGGCCAAGCACAGGGGATATATCACAGAGCTAAACAGATGAAAGACTTGTCCTCTAGGGGATTACAGTCTGACAGTTTCTTCTGTGATGATTACTCTGTAATCTTTATAAAATCTGGAAATGCAGAAATGGACTTAACCATCCAAGTTAATCATGTGTAGTTAAAGCAAGGAAAACAAAACATTGGGAACATGCTGCCCCTTTGCCCTCCTTTGTCTCTTGAGCTTAGATATTGTGTTCTACTCAAGAGAGATTCATGGAAGTATAGAGTCAGCCTGATTGACACAGTTAAAACTATTAGGAAACCCCAGGAGTGGATCCATTCCCTCAACTAGAAAGTGGGCTGGAAGACCTATTTTGCCCTTCTCGTGGAGCTTCTGTGACAATTAGATAAAATACTAGAATTTACAATCTATAAATTGCCATCCAGTTGCCAAACACAGAACTAAAAGGAATATGTAATGTAATTAGAAAGAGTATATTATGACATTATTTCATAGCATAGCATTTTTACCCCATTACTTTTGTATTTGTTTCTGTTTTCTAACTCTGTACTAGCATCTGGTCCAGGGACACCTGATTCCATTGAAGGGGTGAGCCAGCACCTTTCCCCAGAATCATCAAGAAAAGCGTACTGCAGGACCTGGGAGCAGCCGAGTCAGTCAGCCTCCTTCACCCACATGCCCCAGTCCCCTAATGTATTCAACGAGCACATGACAAACAGCACCATGTCACCAGGGACAGCAGCGCAGAGCCTGAAGTCCCCAGCCTCCATAAGGTCCAGGAGTGTGTCTGACTCTTCAGTCCCTCGAAGAGGTAACCCTTTTTTTTTATATATATATATATCAATAGCCTTCCAGTGTTCCCTAGATGAAAATCTTAGTTACTCAGATTTCTGCTCCAACTGTAGGAAATGCAGTCTTGATGTCTTTATGATAGGTTGGGAAAGGGAAAAACCCACAGAAATAACAACATAGACCAAACACTTCAAAGTACGACCAGCAGAAGAGATCCATCGATGGCTAGTGGCTCTACAGAGGGAGGAGAGGAATTACCGTATCATTAGCGTGCTCCATAGGGTACCATTATTCTTAGAAATAAACTACAGTGTTGTCAGATGCCAAAAAGACTCTTTGATATCTAAAAGTTCATCTTTCTATTCAGTCAGTCATTCTTTTATTCAGTCAGTACTTTTTTGAACTCATACGTGCTTGGCGGTGGCCTTGTACTTGTACCTGAGTATATAAAAATGGATGATACAGTTCTTGTCACAAGGTAAGCTCAAAGTACAGTGAGCAAATGCAGGGCTCAGTTTACATATTGAGTCCATTAGCACACAGGATGGCACCTAGCCGGCATCTGCATCTCAGAATGTCGCTGCCCTGGAGTCCTCTATCTGACCGCGACATCTTGTGATTTTCTCCTTTGTGAAGAAAACCCTGGAGTGATGAACGATCTGTGCTGCTGTATTTCACAGATGCCATATTTCCTCGTGTGAAGTGGGGACCATACTGCGTTTCCTAAGCTTCCAAGAAGTGAGGCTGCTGTGCTTACTAAGCATTCAGCAGTCACTATTATTTGGGGGCAGGGTGGCAGCTGTTAAACATTAGGTTTCAATACAAGGATATCCTATTTTTATTTTAGGGTTATAGAGAATGAGAGTATGTGTTTCTTTGAAACAGGTGTGGTGTTTATGTGAATGAACTTATATTTCATTTTTCTGTCTTTAGATTCACTTTCAAAAACATCAACTCCTATCAACAAATCGAACAAATCAGCGAGCCAGCAAGGGACCCCGTGGGAAACGCTCGTCGTGTTTGCCATCAACCTGAAACAGCTGAATGTTCAGATGAACATGAGCAACGTGATGGGGAACACAACGTAAGCGACTCAGCTCAAGGAAGGCAGTCATCACCCTCTGAGGCTTCTCTCACTCTGTAGTAAAGCGATTCAAAACGTTTTTATTGATGAAATATTTGAGACAGTAAAGGTAGTAAGTAATGATGTAAATTTTTTTATTCTGAAAATTAAAGGTACTCAAATATAACTGTGAAACATTCTTTTTTTTTTTTTTTTTTTTGCGGTACTGGGGATTGAACTCAAGGGCATTCTACCTCTGAGCTATACCCCCAGCCCTATTTTTTATTCTTTATTTTGAAACCGAGTCTCACTAAGTTGCGGAGTGCCTCACTAGGTAGCTGAGGCTGGCCACGAACCCGGATCCTCCGGTCTCAGCCTCCCGAATGCTGGGATTACAAGCGTGCGCCACCATGCCCGGCAACTGTGAAACATTCTAAAAAAAGGAAAACTAATTTTCTAGTGAGGAAGAAAGCGAAATCATCTTTGTTAATATTCCAATGTTTACCACATAGTTTTTATGTTCATTGTCACAGTTGACCTTTTATTTAAATAATCTGACTTAATTCCTTTTTATCTGACATGTGGAAGCCATCTCTTGGCCCTTTTCCTTTTTTCAGTTGGACCACCAGTGGTCTGAAGAGCCAGGGTCGTCTGTCGGTGGGAAGTAACCGTGACCGAGAGATTAGCATGTCTGTGGGCCTGGGGAGGTCACAGCTGGATTCTAAAGGAGGAGTGGTTGGAGGGACCATCGACGTCAATGCCTTGGAGATGGTTGGTATGTGGAAATTGTACAGCTGAGGCAGCATAGCTTCAAAAGTTATTTTGAAAAAAAAAAAATGTGTTTAAATTTGATTTTGATGAGTTTTTCTCATGGATATTTCTGTGGAAAGTAATTTTTGTTTCTTTTTAGCTCATATTTCTGAACATCCAAATCAGCAACCCAGCCACAAAATCCAGATCACCATGGGCTCCACAGAGGCGCGTGTTGACTACATGGGCTCCAGCATCCTCATGGGCATCTTCAGTAACGCCGACCTCAAGCTGCAGGACGAGTGGAAAGTAAGCCTGTGTAACACCCTGGACTCAAGCATGAGCGATAAAAGGTATTATCCAGACGCCATTCTCTGCGCACTTTGTGATGCTCCTACCCTGTTTTTATCAGCCAGCAAAAAAATACGAGTAGTTCACCTCTCCCCCAAGCAGTTCTGTGTTATGCAGCTAATACAAATGAAGAGGGGGGCATGGAAGAGAATTTTTCTTACACTTTTTAACTTTCTTCTGTAAGATATATGACAAAGATTCTGTTTTATGCTCTAGTGAGATTTTTGTCCATGGAGATTTGAAGTGGGATATTTTCCAAGTAATGATCTCAAGATCAACAACACCAGACCTGATAAAAATAGGAATGAAGCTCCAAGAATTTTTTACACAACAGTTTGACACCAGCAAACGAGCTCTGTCTACCTGGGGACCAGTTCCTTATCTTCCACCGAAGACAGTGGCAAACAACCTAGAGAAAAGTTCACAAGAACAATGTAAGAATTAGAATTAAGCAGCCTTTGTATATCCGTTATATATGCTTTATCTTAAATTAAATGTGTTCTATTCTTAATCAGAAATAAGAATTTACATGCCATACTTACAAAGTATCCTGTAAGCTCTTTAGCCTGTTCACTCAGCAAAGCCCTGGCTGTCTAGCTGCCGGTGGGCTTAGGGGCCATTTGGGAAATGATTCAACACTTACTCTCCCTCCCCACCGCGGCTGATCTGCAGCCATACCCTCTCCATGCTCTTGAACAGCGCTTAGGACAATATTACGTTCTGGAACATGGGCTGTGGAGCCAGCTTAACTGAGTCTAGGTTTATTGGCTAATATTAGGCAGATTAATATTTTCACTTAGTAATTCAGTGATTAGCAAATATTTATTAAGCAAAAACAATGTGCATAGGCACTGCTAGGCGCAGAAGATCCAGTGGTTGACACAGTCCCTACTCATAAAGCTTACATTCTGGTGAGAGAACAGACCATATTTACTAAGTAAATATAATGATTTCAGGTAGAGAGAGGTGCTGAGAAAAGAACAAATCGAGGGAAGATACAGGAAATGGTGACGTGTAAGGATGGCTGTGTTAGAAAGGGAGACAGGAAAGCCTCTGAAGTGACATTTTGGTAGAGGTTTGAGTGAGTGAAAGAATTAAGATCTGGAGGAAGACAGGTGTGGGCGCAGGATCCAGCGCTAGAGCTCCTCCGGTAGGAATAAGCTTGGCGTATCGGCACGGTGGCCCATGGCTGGGGCAGAGGGAGCCACGAGGGAACACTGGACACGGTTTCAGTCAGCACTTTCGCCCCTGAGACCCAGGCGCCCAACACGCACACGGGCTGCCTCGTGGCCCCACACGTGGACTCCAGGGCACCGTGTGGTGAGCAGGGAGGGGAGAGAGCTTGTGGCATAGGGGAAAAGGAGCGAGAAGCTGCAGCAGCTGGCCGGAGAAAACGGTCTCCAGCCAGGCCACCTGGGATTCCTCCCCAGCAGCCCAGTGCCACCTTCAAGCATGGCTGCCTCGTCAGACACAGGAGGGCTGGGGGACATTTTAAATCCAAATGATGTCAGACGTGAATTCAAATGTCAGAGAGTTTGAACAGGCTTATTATCAATTTCTAAAATAGTCTTTTTTTTTTTTTTTCTTAAGAAGTACTAGAAGCTGGATGTGGTGTTACACACTTGTAATCCCAGTACTTGAGAGGCTGAGATAGGAAGATTGCACATTCATGGCCAGGCTCAGCAACTTAGTGAGACCTTGTTTCAAAATAAAAAATAAAATAGGGCTGGGGATATGGAGATATAGCTCAGGGGTAGAATGCCCCTGGGTTTGATTTCCAATACTACAAAAAAAAGAAAAAAGAAGCACTAGGGATTAAACCCAGGTGTTCTACCACTGAGCCCTACGTCCCCAGCCCTTTCTGTTTTTTATTTTGACACAAGGTCTCACTACCTCAACAAGACTGGCCTCAAACGTAGGGTCCTCTTGTCTCATGCTCTCAAGTGCTGGGATCACAGCTGTACACCACAGTGCTCGTCACCGTGGCTGCTGTGTGGAGCAGACTGATGGGCAGTTAGAGTGGACAGGGGGAAGCTGGCGCAGTGGTCACATTACCATTGTTACACACACTAGGAGGAGGGCCACTGCGTGAGTCCAGGCAAGAAACAATGGTGACCTTAACTAGGACAACAGTGGTAAATCCTAGGCAAAATGAGGATACCTTTTTAATAACTTTATCACAAAAGAAATTAATGTGCATTGAAAAAAAAACAAACTGTAAGCAAAACATACAAACATCACATTCCACGCAGGAATCTTCACTGTGAACACCTTAGAGTATATTCACATATTTTTCAGATAGAGTACTTTCAGGTATTTTTTATGCATCTTTATACCTGTGTATCCTTTTACAACTGGTTTTCCCAACCCAGCATGTCCACCCAGGGTCACAGTTTAAATCTCCCCTCTCTCCTCCTCTGATCTGTTCTAGTCTGGTGTAACTCTCATGTGAACTGACTTATTGAAAGACTTTCCAGTCATCCTGCAGAATGCCCTGCCACCTTCTAGGTTTTCCAGTGGCTTCCCTCTGGCATCATCTGTACTGTTCCTCTAGTCCTGTATTTCCTATAAGCTAGTATCGACATTGGGCATATACAAATTGAGGGATGTTCTGCAAAAATGCCTGGCCTGGTTTCTTCAAAAAAGTCCTCGTCATGAAAACCAATCATTAGGTTTGGAGAATTGCTTTAAATTAAAGAAAACAGGCCTGGTAAATACAATGCCTGACCCTTGGTTGGACCTGAGATGGCAGGTGTGGAAAACAAGCAAAAGCACATCACTAGGATATGTGGTAACACAAGCATGAACTCTGTTTGGTTGTTGCCTCTTGGACTGTTGTGTGCATCTGAAACTCCTCGTTCAAATGCAGATCTGACAGAGTGGGCTTAGGAATCTGCACTCCTAATAAACTCCCGGATGCTGTGAGGACACAGAAGAGTGCAAAGCAGTACTTCAAGTCACTCAGCCTGCTTGCTGCTGCTGCTTCACTTGAGTCAGGATGCAGTGCCTCGTTTAGAGTTACACGTGCTCTTGTTAGCTGAGAATGCACTCTGTAAACACTGGTCTTTCAGAAGTGTTGGTTGTTGTCGCTGTCTGTGCCCGTGCTCTTGGTAACCACTGCTCCGTGTCTCCTCCATTCCCTGTGGCGGTCACCTACAGAAAGTAGCCCCTGCCACCGCCTGTCCCCGGGTTCTCTCGAGGCCCTTCGGGTCAGTGTGCTCTGCTTTCCTTGCAGTGCTCGACGCGGCTCATCACCGACACTGGCCTGGCGTGCTGAAGGTGGTGTCAGGGTGCCACATATCCTTGTTTCAGATCCCACTGCCAGAAGATGGGATGCAGTTTGGAGGATCGATGAGCTTACACGGAAATCATATGACACTGGCTTGTTTTCATGGTCCAAATTTCCGTTCAAAATCCTGGGCCCTTTTTCATTTGGAAGAACCAAATATTGCCTTTTGGACTGAAGCTCAGAAAATCTGGGAGGATGGTAAACTGCCACATTTCTAGCTTTTACTGTTTTCTGTCTTCTGATATGATTGTAAATGACAAAGCAATTTTCTTTTGAGTTAAATCTTTAGTTTTTATTATACTTCTGAACCCCATCCCTGTTTGCTGTCGTGTCCATGAGTCAGTATCTGTGGAGTCTGGATCGTGTGGAAGGACCTGTTTCTGAATTTGCCCTCTTACTCCCTGTTTCTTAAAGCTAGTTCTGCTTTGTCTGGCTTTAGTCATAATAATAGATATTCTAAGTATCTTATAAAGCATGAAGATAGTGGTAGGGTGAGGAAATTTTTTGCCATTCAAGACTATATTATAAAACTTATGTGCAAGGTTCTGCTTTTACCTCTACAGTGACAAACTCAGTTCCTTGAGCTTTAGTTTTTGATTCAGTGTTTTCTTAATGATGAAGGAAGAAGGGAAAAAAATGGTTCATGCTCTTCGTATGAGGGAGGATAAATCCAGTGATAACTAAAGACAGAATTACTTGTCTTTCTCATTTACTCTTCATTTTTAAAGCCTTCGTTAAGTTGTTTTGCTTTAAGGCCACAAAATAGTGAGGCTGCTATTTTCTTGAAGCTAAATATATTTGTCACTTTTTAAGTCATACTTTTCTTTTGCTGTAGGCTCTAGTGATCATTCTACATACATTGTGCAGACATTGGATTTTCATCTGGGTCATAATACCATGGTTACCAAGCCCTGCGGTGCTTTGGAAAGCCCTATGGCAACCATAACCAAGATAACACGGCGACGCCATGAAAATCCACCTCATGGAGTAGCCAGCGTGAAAGAATGGTTCAATTATGTTACAGCCACGAGGAATGAAGGTTAAAATCTTAAGTCTTGAATAGTTTGGGGTTCTTTGTTCTATTTTGTTTCTATTTTGTGTTCTTTTGACTGCATTTAGAATTTCAAGTGGAGAGGGAGTTTTTATCTGTTTACACAGTTTATATTTTATTCCCATTGACACAAGTAATGATTGTTTAGTACATGATGAGTCACTACTCTGGGAATTTAACACTTCATAGAATCAAATTATTTTAACTGTAACTGAATACACCAGGCATAATGGTGTACCCGAGTAATCCCTATACTCAGGAGGCTGAGACAGGAAGACTGCAGATTCAAAGCCAGACTCAGCAATTTAGTAAAGCTCTCAGAAACCCAGTGAGACCCTATTTCCAAGTAAGAAATAAAACTAGTCTAAGAGTGTAGGTTAGAGGTAAAATGCCTCTGGGTTTGATCCCCAGTACCACAAATAAACAAATAAAACCAGTCTGGGGGTGTTGCTGGGAGGTAGAGTACCTCTAGGTTTAATCCCCAGTACCACAGGGAGAACATTCGAAGTAAAATTGGCTTTTTTTGTGTGTGTGTGGTACTGGGGATTGAACCCAGGGGCATTCTACCTCTAAGCTATATCCCCAGCCCTATATTTTTATTCTTTTTTTTTTTTTTTTTTTTTTTTTTTTTTTTTTTTTTTTTTTTTTTTTTTTTTTTTTTTTTTGTGGCACTAGGGATTGAACTCAGGGGCATTCTACCACCGAGCTATACCATACCCAGCCCTATTTTTTATTCTTTATTTTGAAACAGGGTCTCACTAAGTTGTGGAGTGCCTCACTAGGTAGCTGAGGCTGGCCTCGAACCCGGATCCTCCGGTCTCAGCCTCCCAAATGCTGGGATTACAAGCATGCACCACCACGCCTGGCTTTATATTTTTATTCTTTATTTTGAAAGAGGGTTTCACTAAGTTGCAGAGGACCTCAAGAAGTAACTGAGGCTAGCTGCCAACCTGTGATCCTTCTGTCTCAGCCTCCCAAGTACTGGAATTACAAGTGTGTGCCATCACGCCTGCCTGTAAAATTGTCTCTACATAAATAAAATTGTTTATCATATTGGAAAGTATTTTTTGAAGATAAACTGGTAAATATTTTATAGTTATGCTAAAAATTGGAGGCTTAGGAAATTATTACACAATAAGAAAATGCCACAAAGTTCAGGTTCTACATAGCTGGAACAAAATAAAATGAAAGTTGTAAGTTTAAAGAGAGTGCTTTTGATGAAATTTTTTGTTGTCTTTTTGATTAGGTATACTAATCTTGTGATAACATGGTAGATAACTCTTACTTTGTGGTTGTTTGGCAGCCTACATTTACAGTATTACTTTTTTCAATCACCTGATGTATTACATAGCTGAATAGCTCGAGATCCACTGAGGTTAAATGTTTGACTTAACAATGACCTTTCAAAATGAAAATGAAGATACCTTGGATCCCATGGTGAATAGCTATCATGGACTAGGCAACCCTGGGGCTGAAACAGAGACTGTTAAAAAATGACCTAAGAAAGAGGAGGGGACAAAATAAGAAGATTATGTCTATTTTGACTATATGACCTTTCAAGTCGGAGTTCTGGAGAGAGGGGGATGGGGTTCTTTTCAGCTAGGATATTCCAGAGAGGCTATTAGAATATCAAATTGCTATTTGTGTACCCAGAAAAATATTTTTACATAAGAGTTATAGTATAATCATAGCACATATGTTGGGAAAAATTAGGACTTCTACCTAATTGCAAGGTCAATTCTAAATTCTACAAGTGATGTGTTGAATCTATAAAGATTTTGGGTTTAATGAACCTCAAGTTCAGACATGAATTCAGTTGAGAATAACATTCTTTTTTTAAGTTTGAGAAAACAAAACCAAAATGTATTGGGTTTATCCAAAATCACATTACAAAAGCTTTGGTCTTTATCCCAGTGAGACAGAGATAGAGAAAGACACACATGCACACAAACACAGGCAGCTCTTTTTAAACATGATTCTTTCCAACTTTTGAAATGTTAAATGCGCTGCATAGCATCTTAAGAGGCATAGGCTCATCAATGCTGATTGGTTTAATTTGACTCTAATTATCATTGTTATGCATGTAGAGCTAAACTTACTTCGTAATGTTGATGCTAATAACATGGAGAATAGCACTACCCTGAAGAATTCTAGTTTGTTGAGTGGATTCAGAGGAGGATCTAGCTACAACCATGAAACAGAGACCATCTTTGCATTACCACGGATGCAGCTCGACTTTAAGTCCATCCACGTTCAGGAACCACAAGAGCCTTCATTACAGGGTATGTGGAGATACAGTCTTTAGTTTTAAAGGTACTTCAAGGCACCACTGACTCCCAACAGGTTATTTTGGCAATATTACTGTAACTTAATGAAATTGATTTTGTAAGACAAATTGATTCTCTTATTAGCAGTATGGCCTCTGGCAAATTACTTAGCCTGTTTTCTGCCGCGTAAAGTGGGGAATAATAGTTTACTTCCTTTACAAGCTGTTGTGAGGAACGAGTGGCATGTACTAGGAGTGTCCGCTTTCTGCGTCACATACAGAACAACTCATTTCTGTATAGCTGTACTTCAGGTGGATTCACTTGCATGGACTTGTGTGAACTCCTTTTAAAACATTCTCACTATAAAAGAACGTTATCGTTGCAGATGCCAACCTCAAGCCCAAGGTGGAGTGCAGCGTGGTGACAGAGTTCACTGACCACATCTGCGTGACCATGGACGCCGAGCTCATCATGTTCCTGCATGACCTGGTGTCAGCCTATCTTAAAGAGAAAGAGAAGGGTGGGTCGCGTATTTAGAGTTTTCCCTCTAAGCTGTAGGGAAGGCAGCCGTCAGTTGTGTGGGTTTTTATGTCCAGTGATAAGATAAACAGAATATGTCTCCTTCTTCCATGAGTTGCAAACATCAGTAACTAGCATTACTGAAACTGTAGGACAGACTCTCAGTGTCTTCTAGAGAGATGGTACTCTTCTTTTAACGACACCTGACACTGAATGTGCTCTCTACCTTACAAAGAGTTTTCATATATACTATCTTAATATATATACTTATCTTCCAGTTAGGCCTTGTAGGAGATTTTTGCAAAGTAGGAAATACTGAAAATTTAAGTAAAATGACTCCAGAAACAACTATATAATAAAGTACTCCATAGCTGTTTAAAAGTATGAGGTGGAATGAAATGCTGTCCAAAATATCTAGATATTTATTTGTTCACTATTCATTGCACAGTTGTTTCGATTCAATTAAGAATATACAGCAGCCGGGCGTGGTGGCGCACGCTTGTAATCCCAGCATTCGGGAGGCTGAGACCGGAGGATCCGGGTTCGCGGCCAGCCTCAGCTACCTAGTGAGGCACTCTGCAACTTAGTGAGACCCGGTTTCAAAATAAAGAATAAAAAATAGGGCTGGGGGGTAGAGCTCGGAGGTAGAATGCCTCTGAGTTCAATCCCCAGTACTGAAAAAAAAAAAAAAAAAAAAAAAAAAAGAATATACAGCAGCAAAACAACTGATGATTCTTAAGTTTGGAATAAACACAATTTGTTCAGGTGACACTATAATACTGTTCATTTTTTTCATGAAGAAAAAATAAAAAAATTTGTCTTGCACATATTTTAAAAACAAAAAGATTATCAAAAGACCATGTTGAAAGAGCGCAGAGTTAAACCTGAGTGCAGTGGTGCATGCCTGTAATCCCAGTACTTGGGTGGCTAAGACAAGGTCATAGATACAGTGAGAGATGGAGCTAATTCTATTCTTATGGTAATTTAAAATAATTGTATAAGATATATATTAATAATATTTATCATTTCATTACAGCCATTTTTCCACCTCGGATTTTATCTACTAGACCAGGGCAGAAAAGTCCAAGTATTATACATGATGATGGTTCTGACAAAGACAGAGAAGATGGCATCACATACACCACTGTGGACTGGCGGGATTTCATGTGCAACACCTGGCATCTGGAGCCCACTCTGAGGTATGTCCTAGGTGTCCACAGTTAACCCGTAGCCTAAGGCGATGCTGTCAGAAGAGGCTAAAAATAACATAGATTAAATTTGGCTACCAAGAATTACTTTTAGGAGTTGGTCACAGTAGCCTCTGACAGCTGTTTCTCATTCCCGCTTTGGTAAGTGCTGCTGGTGAAGTGCAGGAAGCAGACTCTGGGAACAGCTCAGCACTGATCACTGTCTACCCCGTGGCTTTCTGTCAGTGAGTCACCAAGATAATAGAGGATAATTCTGCTTCTGCTGTTGCTATCCTCTCCTCACCCTCTAACCACAACCACGATGCCATTTCCAGTTTCAGGTAGCTACTGTAAAAAGCAGCAGTGGAATCACACCCCATCAATAAGGAACCGTTGGGATTTCTCACTGTATCTGTGCTAATGTCATAGGACCTTCAGTGTCGCTCGCAGCGTCCTGATTGCACGCTAGGCAGTGCAGATGTGCCTAAAATGTTGAATTCAGTGCCGTCAGGTGCAGGCTCCCTTACAGAGTCATGTTCTACTACAATCGTGGTCCCAATTACATCGACTTTGTTTTCATACCAAAATTTCAAAATTATTTTCTAATTTTAGTTACAATAGTTGCTCTCACTAGTAGTTCTTGCTTGATGTGTTCTTATTTGTTATTCACACTCACACCTGCTTTTTCCTTTTCCTCTTATCTGTTTTGTTAATCAAATTATAACTATCCAAATCCTGGAATTATATCCAAAATAATCTATTACACCCCAGAACAACATTCTGAAAAATGATATAGATTTTATTTAGATAAAATTATCACTCAGACGAACTCTCCATTATACAATGGACTCTTATATAAGCAGAAGGTAGTGACTGTGTGTTAATAAGTAATTTGCATTCAATAAGGTTTGTCGTAACCAAATCAACAAGAACACTTTGGTATGAGATTTTATTTTATTTTATTTTATTTTATTGTGGTACTGGGGATTGAACCCCGGGGCATTCTACCTCCGAGTTACACCCCTAACCCTATTTTTTATTCTTTATTTTGAAACAGGGTCTCACTCACTAAGTAGCTGAGGCTAGCCAGGAACCTGTAATCCTCCTGTCTCAGCCTCCCAAGTACTGATATTACAAACATGCTCTACCACGCCAGGCTATGGTATGAGAAACTTTTAACATTGTAACTACTGTGTTAGTCAGCTTTCCTCACTAAGACAAAATACCTGAGAAAGACAACTTAAAGAAGGGGAAACTTCTTTTGGCTCACATTTCCAGAGGTTCCGATCCATGGTCAACTTGCTGTTATTTCTGGGCCTGAGATGAGCAGAGCGTCAAGGCAGGAGAGTGTGGCAGGCCAAAGCTGGCCACCTCACAGCAGCCAGGAGGCAGACACACGGCTGCCCGGAGCCGAGCCTTCACCACACAGCCTTTGGGAGACACCCAAGCCAGGCCTTGACACTCAGGGACAGTAGTAAAATTTTGCAAAGGTCCTGGTGCAGAAAACTATTTGGAAAATCTGCTTTGTATTTATGAGTCTAAATTAGTACAGTGGAATTAACTAAGTATCTTTTAGGATGTATTTATATGGGGTAAAAATGAATTTACTTTTAAGTAATCATAAAAATAGTCACTATTTTCCTTTTTTAGCAAAATAACAACTAATTCAGGCCTGATGTGGTGGCACATATCTGTAATCCCAGTACTTGGAAAGCTGAGACAGGAAGATCGCAGATTCCAGGACAGCCTCAGCAAGTAGTGAGACTCTCATCAACCTAGCAAGACCCTGTTCCAAAATAAAAATAAAGTGGTACTAGAGGTGTAGCTTGGAGGCAGAATGCCCCTGGGTTCAATCTCCAGTATCAAATAAATAAGTAAAATAAAATAACTAATTCAGTAATATTGTAGAGTAGTAGAGAACATGGTTAATAGCTCTGGCTCTAAGCTCAGCTTTATCTCATATCTGTGGAATGATCTAGAACAAAAGACCTAATATCCCTTCCTCTCTCTGCCTCAGCTACTCATGGGAGACAGTTAGAAAATGGTATTCCCTACCTTGTAGTTTGTTGCACTGATTAAATGGGTTAATTAATGCAAAATTCTTATTGCAACTTGAGTTTGAAGAGATGCGTGCTTAGTACCCCTTAGCTGAGTTCAGGGCCAGTAGAGACTGTGGAAGAGAGGCAGGCAGCTGGAAACAGGAAGGGTGGTGTCAGCGTGGATGGAACTGCTGTCTGCCAGCGTGACTATACCACAGTCCCTGTGGTCGTCGCAGTGACGCTGAGCTCCAGGGCGGCCCGGCGGCCTGCAGCCAGTGGCTCTGGGGCTCACCGGCCTCCCACAGGCAGCACTGAGGGCCGCATCCTGAAAACCCATGTCTGGGGAGAGACCAGTATGAGTGGCTCGGTGCCTCTGAGGTCATCAGTGCGGATCCTCCATCTGGAAGGACAGGTCAGGGCGGGGAGGTCTGGCGCACAGCACTCCATCGGCTCCGGCCTTTCCCCTAGTAGGCGAGTGCTTGTGAAATCTCCTAGCCAGATGTCCTTTTAAAGATGGCCGCATAACAGAACTAAAATAAGTTTGAGTGAAAATCTACACACACTATTGCTGTACATAGGCTGTCAAGGATACAGTTACGCGTAGGTTGTTCTGGAATGCAAAGCCAGGAGTCAGTCGGGAATCGGGAATTGTGGGTGCACTTACTCACGGGCACCTGCCGGAGTTCTGCCGTGATATGGCGTGGAGCCTCGGCCATGTTCTCCATCGACCTTCGAGACTGGACCGGTCATTTTGCTCCATAATAATGACCATTGATTATTATTGTTTTCAGATTAATTTCTTGGACTGGAAGAAAGATTGATCCAGTAGGCGTTGATTATATTCTTCAAAAACTGGGCTTTCACCACGCCAGGACTACTATTCCTAAATGGCTCCAGAGAGGAGTCATGGACCCGTTAGACAAGGTTCTGTCTGTTCTTATCAAAAAGCTTGGCACTGCACTGCAGGACGAAAAGGAAAAGAAAGGAAAAGACAAAGAAGAACACTAAGAAAGCGGCCAAGTGGGAGCAAGCCATGATCGCATCCGTTAAGTCTCATTACACTGGAGTGGTGTTTTTTAAGTATAATTTTAAAAATGAAATAATTTTGTGGCCATTATATTAAAAGTTTGTAAGTTAACCTGTTTATTCTAGTTCCACCGTTCTGTGTACAGTGAAGTATTGCATGATAATGTAAATTTTGCGAAGAACTAGATTAAAATATATAAATCTGCTCATTAGGGTTTATAATTGTATTATGTGCAATATGGTTTCTGCATCTTTAAAATATTTGCAGAATAACTGTGAATTTTTTGTTATTGGCCATAACTTTTAGAAAAAATCTTGTTGATAATGTGATTCTTTTTGGGGGGGGGGTCATGAATTGCTTTTTCTTTTTTTAATGTAGATGTATATAAATATCTATTTGTATATAGTTCAAGTAATTGTGTTACGGTTGTTTGCCACTAAAATATTGTTTGTAATAAAGTCACAATAATGATTTCAGTCTATACTTGTTCTTGTATCCTTTTCTCCTTAGTTTATTTATAATTAACAGGTAGCCATGCTATATCATAGTTATCAAGTATTTTCATAGATGATTAACTTATAAAAATACTTATAATACTCATGAAAAATATCTCAAAGAGGATGTAATTGGAAGTGGGGGAGACACACCACAGACTTCAAAACACTAGTCTTTGTTGTAGGAATAAGTGCATAGCTATTCATTTTAGGTATTACCTGTGTTAGTATACTAAAAAGAACTTAAAAGTAAAATCTAATCATTCAACACCCAGCTCCAAATAAAAATAGCTGGGCGCAATGACACATGCCTTAGTACTTGGAAGGCTGAGACAGGAGGATCGCAGGTTCAAATCCAGCCTCAGCAACTTAGTCTCTGTTTCAAAATTAAAAACATAAAATAGGACTTGGGGTGTAGCTCAGAGGTAGAATGCCCCTGGATTCAATCTCCAGTACCACAAACATAAATAAATAAACAAATAATATTCAAAGGTAGATATAACGTTAGTAACTCAGCGTGGAAATCTAGCTAAGTCAGTGCAGTCAGTTTTAAAGATTGGGTAAGCAGTAGTATTGAAGAACTAGAAAACACCCAAGCCTCTAGTGTAGACCTTGCATTGGGCATTTAGATAAAGCAGTGTTACAACTTGATGGATTAAAACAACAACCATAAAACAACCTCCAGAAAAGCCAAGATACTTAGCCAAGGGCATGCATCTAGTAAGTGTTAGTAGGGGAATTAGATGTGTTGTTTAATGTCACACAGCAATTTAGTAACAACAGAAACTAAAAGCCTGACGTTGGCATCTTCACTTTGCACTCTTTATGCAAGATCATCTTATTTGTCAGGGGTTCCTTCGCGCAACCCTTTCCAGCTCACCCCTACAGTTTGTGCCAATAGGTGTCTCTTTGTTTCATTAGTCAAGCTTATCAAAGTAGCAAAGTCTTAGCCCTACTTTGGTCCTAATGTCTAAGACAACAGCCCTGCCAGAAAGTTACTTCATAAAACAAAGTAAAGATAATTAAATTAGTCTCCTTTGTGAGTCCCTCTTTCGGTGTTAATTCTCCACTTCAGAGAAATACTATAGCAGTAGTAATAAATAAAAATTACCTGCTTATGGCTTCCAATATCAATAGGATTACCAAAAATATGGCACATAAACTTACCCTATTTCTTGCCCTTATGGCTATAATACTATAAAAAGAACAGGGCAATTTAAGTCTGTAGGGCAGTGGTAGAGTGCATGCCTACATGTTTGAGGCCCTTGGTTCATTCCCCAACATCAAATGAAAAAAAAAAATCAATTCAAAATTTCTGTGACTCTTGGGTAAAGCTATGAGAAAACCAGCACAGGTGTGCAGTGCTGGTGGGAACATAAATTGGTACAACCCCATGAAGGACTATTAAGACAATAGCTATCAAAACTACAAAGGCATATAATCTTTCCCTAAAAGCAGTCTGAGCAGATATGTGTGAAATAATTACACAAGAATATCCATTGCAGTATTCTTTGTAATAAATGATCAGAAACAATTCATATGTCTATCAATAGGAAACAAGTTAATGACACATTCATTCAGTGGAAGAGTATGTAATGATAGGAAAGGACGAACTCTAATATTTACTCTTAGGTGAAAAAAGCAAGAGACAAATTTCTAGATTATAAAGTTTCTAGGTGGTCAATTTATAATGATATTTTGATTCCAGTACTTGGGAAGCTGAGACAGGAGGATCACAGGTTCAAGGATAGCCTCAACCAATAGTGAGACTCATCAACCTAGCAAGACCCTGTTTCAAAATAAAAACAAAATAGGGCTGGGGGTGTAGCCTGGAGATAGAATGCCCCTGGGCTCCATCCCCAGTATCAAAAAAAAAGTATCATGTACTTTGTTCTGGTCTAGTAAAATCACATGATGCATCCAGGAGGTAATCTGTGAGATTTCCATAATGTAATTCATCTAAATGTAAAGATTTTGCTTTTATGCTTGCTAGAAAACTGATTTAAAAACTATAGTGAGGAACCATTTAAGAAAAAAAAAATCTTCAAATCTAACAAAGCAATAATCTTGTAAAATATAGTAAGAATTATTCAAAGTGAAAAACTCAATATACACAAAATACAAGCTAAATTTTTTATTAGATTCAATTGTGTTCCATCAATTACTATAAGATTGTGGGGGAAGAGGGATTGAACCCAGGGGCATTATACCTGCAAGCTACACCCTTAGCCCTTTTCATTTTTCATTTTGAAACAGCATCTCCCAAGATTGCTGAGAGTCTCCCTAAACTGCTGAGGCTGGTTTCCAACCTGCAATCCTGTCTCAGCTTCCCAAGTACTGGGATGACAGGCGTGCACCACTATGCCAAGCTTACTGCAAGAATTGTATCAATTTCTGTACTTGTCAGAGAACACAAGTCATGAAGTGTTTTCAGTTCCTGAACCACAGATTAAAGTGCATTGCTTTAGAATGATCTTGCCATCTTCACTGTAGACTGGTGTCTTCTGAAGTTTAACAGAAGAAACCTGGTTATCGTGTGGACTGGGCTTTTCCCGTGACATTGATAATGCCATACACAAGAATGTTTGTGCCCTTCGCACACTGCAAACTACATACCCACCAATCAAGCTGACTTCGTTAAATAAAACCTCTAGTTTTTCTTTAGGACTTTGGGCATAGAATATCCTTAACTAAAACTACCTGACAGATGACTATACCATCCTGATCTGAGCACTATTCAGCATGTTTTATTTTTGTGACTCTTGTTGGCTTGACCTGTTTAGGTTAGAAATAAGCAAGTCAAGGCCAGGAAAAGCTTTGTGCTCAAGTTCAAATAGCTTGCTCTGACAATGGCGTGTGACAAACCGCAGGAAAGCTCTCACAAAACTATCAGATTTGGGGAGCCACTTTTGGGAATAAAGTGCTATTAAGAGGCACCAAAAAGAGCAAATGCTGTCAGAAGCAGTGGCAACAGACCCCAATTGGCAGATGTACACCCAGCGGTCTGCAGAGTTTGGGTTCTCAGAATGAATACAGGTTGACTAATCAGGCTTTCAGGTTACCCACCAGTGAAATGGTATTCTTTCTGTTCAATTCTGCTTGTTAGAGCTCTCAATACTGTTTCCATTAAAGAAACAATGTCCCATTAAATTAGAATGTGAGCAGGGTGTGGGGTCCCACACCTGTAATCCCAGTACTTGAGAGGCTGAGACAGAAGGATGGCAGGTTCAAGGACAGCCTCAGGGAGACGTCAGCAACCTAGCAAGGCCTTGTTTCAAAACAAAATATAAGAAGGACTGGGGGTGTAGCTCAGAGGTAGAATGCCCCTGGGTGCAACCCCCAGTACCACAAAAATAAACAAATTAGAATGTGAGGCTACTACCTAGTCATTTAGGTTTCTAGATGTCAACTGGTTGAACTGTCACAAAGGTGTGGGCTCTGTCATCGGGGGGAGCAGGATTGCAATTGCACCTTGGAGACAGGCCAGAGTGCGGGGGGCTCCCAGGTGCCTGCTGAGAAGAGAGTCCTCCTCGATGAGTGGCAGGGTGTGCAGATAGCAATATGCACATCCGTTGACATTCACATCTCTCAGGAACACAGAGGAGAGTTAGAAGATGTTCTCCATGATAGAAGATGGTCTCCATGATTGAAGACAGTCTCCGTGATGGTTAGAAGACAGTTTCCGTGAAAGTTAGAAGATGGTCTCCATGATAGAAGATAGTCCCTGTGATGATTAGAAGATAGTTTCTGTGATATTTAGAAGATAGTTTCTGTGATATTTAGAAGATAGTTTCTGTGACGGTTAGAAGATAGTCTCCCTGATGGTTAGAAGCTGGTCTCCCTGAGCCAGGCATGGTGGCGCATGCTTGTAATCCCAGTACTTGGGAGGCTGAGACAGGAGGATCTGGATTTGTGGCCAGCTTCAGCTACTTAGTGAGGCCCTCCGCAACTTAGTGAGATCTTGTTTCAAAGTAAAGAATAAAAATTAGGGCTGGGGATGTAGCTCAGAGGTACATGCCCCTGGGTTCCATCCCCAGTACCACACACACACACAAAAAAGATGGTCTCCATGCTAGTTAGAAGATGGTCTCCGTGATAAAAGATAGTCCCTGTGATGGTTAGAAGAGGGTCTCTCGCACTCCTGCACATCCTGTAAGCAAGCCACTAACTGCCCTTTGTTCAGAACTACATTTTCAAAGATATTTGTGTAGCAACCCATCTTTAGAAAACAGATACTATCTCCTCTCAAAGGGCAGATTTGCCTGCCTCCGTGGGAGATAGGGTCTCCCTCTGTCTATTGTAAAGGATTACTCCTGCCTTAGAGTTCTGTAACACAGTCTACTGTGTGCAGCTGCAGCAGCTGGGTTCCTGCCTGCTGCCTCCACAGGACTCGGGGCAAGAGGGACCTTGCACACAGACTGCTGCCCACAGCATGAATGACAGTCTTTTTCTCTGGCACAGAGATCCCATGTCTTCTGCTAAAGAGGTAGAAAGACAAGAGGTTCTCCTAGGTTCTGAGAGCCACAGGAGGAAGAGCAAACTTCCCGAGTATCAACAAGATCGAGCCTCCTGAGAGTCAACCAGACGTTTGCAAGACTCCAAATGTTCCAAGTCATAGGCAAACACCATCTAAATCCCAGAAAACAACCTCAGCCACAAAGGATAAGTAAGTTAGTCAAACTGGGCATGGCCCCTCAAAATGAGACGTTACCTGATTGGACAATTCAAAAGAAGAATCAGCGTGGATTGGATGTTGCTGAGACCCCCATTCCAAGAGAGGGAAACTCAGAGGATATAAACCCTTAAAAACGCCAGCTCCAAACCCACTTGGGACCCCTCCCTATGAAAGCTTTGTCTTGCAGATCACATGAACTCTGGGAGAAGGCTGTGTGCAATTGAAGGCGCTCCACCTGGGTGACACCAGACCAGCAACCAGAAGGCATCTGCTGGACACCAGGACTGGCCAAGGCACCTGGGAGCAATCAGTAGCTCTCTTGGGCACATCTTGGGACTTTGGGAGAAGATGAGGTGCAATTGGCGGGGATCAGTCCGGGCCATGTCAGTAGCAACCAGAAGGCACCCTCTGGACACCTAAGTCTGCCACAGCCCATAGGGTGATCTGCCCCTTTTGCTCTCCTACTCTTTTTATTTTTTAACTTTTTTTTAAATTTTTTTTTTTTTGTATTGGGGATTGAACACAGGAACATTCTACCTCTGAGCTGCACCCCAGTCCTATTTTATTTTATTTTATTTTTTAATTTGATACAGTGGTCTCACTAAGTTGCTGAGGCTGGCCTCCAACCTGCGATTCTCCTGTCTCGGCTTCCCAAGTCCTGGAGTTCCAGGCGTGTGCCACCATGCCTGGCTCCGATCTTTTTTAGTAAACTCCCTGCTCACCCTCCTGGTATCAGCAGGTGTTGGTCTTTGAACTGGAGCCGGGTAAGGAAACCCTTGGTTTCACCAATATCCATGAAACTGGGCAGACTACCTTTAAAGATTCCTAATAGTCTAAAATCTCAAACCTACTGAATGAGAAGCTGGAACCACATGATAAGACAGTGCTAAGAGGAACTGGATGGCACTCATGGATTCTGACCGTAACCTTGAGATTGGCTGCAGAAAGAATTTTACTTCTACCCAAATTTCCTTCCACTTACATCATGGAAGTTTACATGTTCAATTCTGTGACAAACCTTTAAACGTTACTTAAGTCCTTACTAATATATGAAATAAAAATAATTTAGCCAAGCATGTCCTGGGTAACAGGTACTGTTGTTTATAACTACCAATTAATATATCCCCCTCCCAATGACCATCAGCAGTGTATAATACTCTATTCACTTTGCTGATGAGGAATCTGAGGCTCAAAAGACCAGGTAAGTCCATCAAGGTTAATTTTTTCAGGTCTTTGGCCGTCGCCTTCTCAGGTTTCAATATGCTATCTGGAATGTCAACTCTTTTCTCTATGAATTATTAATAGGGAAATAAACATTATAAGATATAGAGATACAAATATTATGTTTATAGGAAAAAGTTCCCTACAGAGAGGGAGCATGGGGGAGGAGCCCTTTATATAACCCCCACGGCCGCAGCCCCAGGGACCAACTCCAGCCACATCCTGCCATCCTACAAGATACCACCCAGGTAAAGCCATTACAATGGCTTTATCCCCTGCTGAGATTACAACCTTCACGACTCAACTAATTATATCAGCTCCAAACATTAATAAATGAGCCCTTTAAGGGACAATTTATATCTAACTCTAACAGATGGTGTCATATACTGAAGCAGAAGATGGTATTTCCCCAAAATTCACTTAGTTTGCTGCCCAAGTACTCAGAGGCCACATCAGCCCTGTTCCAAGGAGGTCTAAGGTACTACTGGAGCTGTGGCAGACCTTGGTATCGTCCACGTGGTGCTGGCTCTGCAGAAATGCAGGATGCTGGAGTTACTGGGTCATGGAAGCTTCCAGATTTCAAAAGCCTGAGGGCCAGGCAAAGTGTCATAGGTTTGGAATCCCTGCAGGCAGCCCCTGGAGAGGGCTAGGATTATAGCTGTGATGGAGACCCTGGGAATTAAGAGAAGCCTGGAACGTAGAATGTCTACTGACAAAAGCTGCAGGCTGCAAAGAAAGCCAACCTAAGAGTGGGGTCATGTGACACCAGGCCGCAAGGCCACAGGACTCAGTGTTTGCTCCGCTGAGTTCAGGTCTGGATCTTGCCTTGGTCCTATCCCTTCTTTCTATTGACACTATTCCTCACGTTTGGAAAGGGAATGTGTATTCTGTTGCATTGCCCATTGGACTTCGATAACTTGCATTTTTTTTTTTTTTTTTCGGTACTGGGGATTAAACCCAGGAGCATTCTACCTCCAAGCTATACCCCCAGTCCTATTTTGTAATTTTTATTTTGAAACAGGGTCTCACTAAGTTGCAGAGAGCCTCACTAAGTAGCTGAGGCTGGCCTGGAACCCAGATCCTCCGGTCTCAGCCTCCCAAGTACTGGGATTACAAGCATGCACCACCATGCCCAGCTACATTTTATTTTATTATTTTTTTTATTGTAATAATTTGTGCATTGTAAACATACATCTTTGTTAGGTACAAGTTGATAACGACATATGTGCACACATTTCTCATTTAACCCCTTCCCCAATTCCCACCCTACTCCCTTGCCCTCCCTCCTTCTCAAGTTCAGTTTAGTGAGTAACCTTGATATAATTGTGTAAGTATATCCCCCCCCCGCCCATCCCCTTCGGTTAAGTCAACTTCTTTACTTATTGAGGGTCTCTCCTTTTTCATCTGGAGACCCTCTTATGCACCATCTTCTCCCTAGCATCCCCATATTAGGGAGAACATATGCTTTTTTACTCTTTGTGACTGGCTAATCTCACTTAACATAACATTTTCCAGTTGCATCCATTTCCCTGCAAATAACATGATTTTGTTCTTCTTTATAGCTGAGTAAAATTCCATTGTGTACATATCCCATAGTTTTGTAATCCATTCATCTGTCGATGGACATCTTGACTGTTTCCATAGTTTTGGTATTGTGAATTATGCAGCTATAAACATAGATACACATGCGTCAGTCTGATAGTTTGGCTTCCATTCTTTTGGGTAGATACCCAGAAGTGGTATTGCTGGATCATATGGTAGGTTCATTCCCATTCGTCTGAGGATCCTCCATACTGTTTTCCATGGTGGTTGCACTAGTTTGCAATCCCACCAACAATGTATTAGGGTTCCCACTCCTCCACATCCTCGCCAGCAGTTGTTGTTCGTGTTTTTTATGATTGCCATTCTGATTGGAGTTAGGTGAAACCTCAAGGTAGTTTTGATTTGCATCTCTCTGATTGCTAATGATGTGGAACATTTCCTCATACATTTATTGGCCATTTGCATTTCTTCTTTTGTGAAGTGTCTATTTAGATCCTTTTCCCATTTTTTGATTGGGTTATTTGATTTCTTAGCTGTGAGTTTCTTGAGTTCTAAGTATATCCTAGATATTAGACGTCTATCCAAAGAGTAACTGGCAAAAATCTTCTCCCACTCTGTAGGCTCTCTGTTGAGGTTCTTCATAGTTTCCTTTGCTGCTCTTCAGTTTAATGCAATCCCATGTATTGATCTTCCTTTGAGTTGCTTGTGCTTTGGGGGTCTTGTTGAGAAAGTTCTTACCTGTGCCTATGTGTTGAAATGTTGGGCCTATGCCCTCTTCAAGTAGCTGCAAGGTCTCTGGCCTAACTTCCAGGTCTTTGATCTACCTTGTGTTGACTCTTGTGCAGGGTGAGAAAGTGTGTTTTATTTTCATTTTCCTGCATATGGTTAACCAGTTTTGCCAACACCATTTATTAAAGAGGCTATCTTTTTTCCAGTGTATATTTTTGGCTCCTTTGTCAAAAGTCAGTTGACTGTAAGCCTGTGGGTCTGTTTATGAGTCTTCTATTCTGCACCATTGGTCTATGTGTCTGTTTTCGTGCCAGTACCATGCTGATTTTATTACAGTGGCTTTGTAGTAGAGTTTGAAGTCAGATATTGTGATACCTCCTGCATGGTTTTTATTGCTAAGAACTACTTTGGCTATCTTGGACTTTTTGTTTTTCCAAATGAATTTAAGGACTGATTTTTCTATATCTGTGAGGAGCAACTTTGGTAATTTCATGGGTATTGCATTGAATCTGTAGATCATTTTGGGGAGGATGGCCATTTTGATGATATTTATTCTGCCTATCCAAGAGCATGGTAGATCCGTCCATCTTCTAAGGTCTTCGTCAATTTCTTTTTTCAACTTTTGATAGTTTTCCTTGTAGAGGTCTTTTACCTCCTTGGTTAGGTTTATCCCTAAGTGTTTTATTTTTCTGGGTGCTATTGTGAGTGGAATTGTTTTCTGGATTTCTTTTTTGGTGGATTTATGGTTGGCATACAGGAAAGCTTCTGATTTTTGAAGATTGATTTTGTATCCAGACACTTTGCTGAATTTGTTGATCAGTTCTATAAGTTTTTTGGTTGAGTTTGTTGGGTCTTCTAAGTATAGTATCATTTCATCTGCAAAAAGGGATAGTTTTAGTTCTTCTTTCCCTATGTTTACCCCTTTGATTTCCTTCTCTTGCCTTATTGCTCTGGCTAGAGTCTCAAGTACTATATTGAACAGAAGAGGTGATAATGGACATCCTTGCCTTGTTCCTGTTTTTAGTGGGAACTCTTGCAATTTCTCTCCATTTAATATGATATTGGTTGTGGGCCTATTGTATATTACCTTTATGATGTTGAAGTACGTTCCTTCTATTCCGATTCTCTGAAGTGCTTTTAGCATGAATGGGTATTGGATCATGTCAAATGCTTTTTCAGCATCAATTGAGATGATCATGTGATTTTTGTCTTTGATTCTGTTTATGTGGTGAGTTACATGGATTGTTTTTCATATGTTGAACCAGTCTTAAATCCCTGGGATGAACCCGACTTGGTCATGGTATATAATTTTCTTGATGTGGTTTTGAATGAGCATTGCTAGTATCTTGTTTAGCACTTTTGTGTCTAAGTTCATCAATAATATAGGCCTATAGTTTTCTTTTCTTGAGCTGTCTTTTTTTTTTTTTTTTTTTTTTTTTTTTTTTTTTTTTTTTTTTTTT
>PVLC010016401.1:0-35413 GCA_004027655.1 Graphiurus murinus | reverse complement strand
CTTTTTATTTTTATTATTTTACTTTTTTGCTGTACTGAGAGATTGAACCCAGGGGCATTCTACCTTCAAGCTATATTCCCAACCCTATTTTTGAAACAGAGTCTCACTAAGTTGTGGAGGGCCTCACTAAGTAGCTGAGGCTGGCCACGAACCTGTGATCCTCCTGTCTCAGCCTCCTAAGTACTGGGATGACAAGCATGCACCACCACGCCTGGCGAATTCTTAGATCTTAAAAGCAATTTGTTGGGTTTTTTTTTGTTGTTGTTGACCTTTCTCTAATTTGTTGTAAATTCATGTTTACATTTGTTCTTATTAGAATTTACCAAGTTGTCTTTTTTCTGGTTTCTTCCTTCCAGTTTTAAAGTTAAATTACTGGATTTGTTACTTTTAAAATGACTTCGGTCTTCATTGAAATTTATTTTCTTATACCTTAATTCTGATTCCAGATTTTCTCACTGTGTTTCGTATTTTGTAAATCCTTAGCATAGTTATCGATTACTTTTGCCCATTAGGAATTAATATTTTTGTATCCACATAGGAAAAAGAGTTAATAGGAACTCCTAAGAAAACACAGATTTTTTTTCAATTTTTTAGTTAATGAAAATGAGCTCAAGTCAAATAACTATTTAATTTGATATATAATAATAAGCATTATATGTATTTTAATTAAAAATAATAGGTTGTAATTCTTTTACTGTTAGGACAAAGGGAAGGCTTAAAAAAATATATATATGTGTATATATACATATATATATCTCCCTCTCCAGAAATGCCATGACCCCAGGTCTTAGGAGTTCAGATTAAGAAACCATTAGGAGATACTTGAGTGGCTGTCCAGGAGAGTACTTTGAAGTCATCTAGTCACCTTATAAAACTTAAAAGTATTTATTTTTATCTGAGTAGTTACGTTCTAATCTGGATGGCCAGTGGCTGTGCAGCTCTTCTACTTCTCATGCTTTTATGTATTCATCTCCATGGGAACTAGGAAATAACAGTCCTTAAATATGGCCTCCATTTGATCTTTGCCCTTTTGCTGGTTGGTTTTTCTCTGCCTGCTGACCTCAGTCTTTTACCTTTAGTAAGTGATACCAGGTATGCATATTAAGGAATTTTTAAAGTCAATAATCTTATTTTCTTTAGCCCATTTCTTTTATATTATGAAACAACATACTTGGAAGGTCAGTAATTGCAAAACCAGTAATTGCCTTTCATAACTCACTTTTTTTTTTTTACCTACTTTCAGTTGATTGTTTAGTAAATAACAATAACAAAAAACAAAATCTTATTTTCAAATTGCTATAGGTGGATATATAAAAATCCATGAACATTCTCAAAGGTCTGTTACATTTATATTGCTTAGTGCTGATAGTTTTTGAGTGATTGAATCACTTACTCACATTTCACCAGCTGTCATTAGCTTCCATTTAAATATTTTCTGTGTAAGATAAAACTACAGTTCAACTATCCCAATTTATACCTGTGCATTTAGGGTTCTTGTAGATTAATTTTTGCTCTGATGTGAACATCCTTGGTTAGCAGTTACTCTTCATATCTGACAGGATTCTTACCTATAGATAGCATAACTATAGTTGCAGGAACAGCTTACAACAGAGTCTTACTTAAGCATTGGAAAATTTGTTACTCCTTTAAAAAATGTGTCTTAAAATGCTTAAAAATAGTTTACTAGCATTTCCAATTCTGCTTTTTCTGAGTATGAGTATTTTTTTATGTGTTAATTTAGCCATTTAAATGATTTATATGTTTAACAGTATACCATTTTAATTTTCCTTGCCTTTTGTTTACTTCCATATTAAAAAATACTATACCTGGTTTAAAAAAGAAAAACTAACAATAAATATAGAAGTCTCCAGCTTTTAAATTCTTTTATTCAGAATACTGACTTAATTGTTTTAGTCATATCTTTTTCTATTATCACTTTTGTTTCCCTTTTTTTGGTACTGGAGATTGAAGCCAGGAGCATTCTACCTTCAGTATACACCCTGCCCTTTTTTATTTTAAAATAGGATCTCACTAAGTTGCTGAGGCTGGCCTCCGAACCTGTAATGCTCCTGTCTCAGACTCCTAAGTACTGGAATTACAGGCACATAACACTATACCTGGCTACTTCTGTTTCCTTTACTAAGTTGGATAATCAGTATTAAGCTTCTAAATTGATTTACCCTCTTAGATGAATTCTTTCAGTATACTCAGTACTTCTGCCTTAGGAGATAGCAACACTACTCTGATAGGGGTATTTCCTTTACATACTTGTTAATTAAAGTATCACCTTCTTTGTAAATTCCTACTATGTATGATTGTGCATGTATTGAAAGAGCTTTTCATCTTAATTCAAGAATGTAACTGTATTCATTAGTTAGGAATGCTTTCTAATACATGCAGGCACCCATACCTTTGCATTGGGAATATAAATAGCTGCCTTGAAAAGTGCTATAACATAGGGTCATGTAAAAATATAACAGGGAGCATATAACAGGCCTGCAATTTAATTCTGGTGTTTGAAGAATGTGCTAAAGTTACTGACCCAAGCAGTTCTCTTGTAAAATATGATAGTATAACTGCAACCTCATGCCTGTTGGCCATTATTACTTAGTACTTTTATTTTTAAGGATATACATTTCATTTGGAAACAAAAGACTTTTCCATCAGTAAGTTTTATTCAAATATGTAATTTGCATCTCAGAAATAATTCTTAGTTTACTCTGAAAGAATATGTTTTGATGCCCAAGTAATAATTTATTAATATACAGATTAGGAGTGGGGCGTGATGGCACGTGCCTCTGATCCCAGTACTTGGGAAGCTGAGATGGGAGGATCAAAGGTTTGAAGCCAGCCTGGACAACTTAGTGAGGCCCTATTTTAAAATTATTAACAAGGCTAAGCGTGATGCCACACGCTTTTAATCCCAGTACTTAGGTGGCTGAGACAGCAGGATCATAGGTTTGTGACCAGTCTCAGCAATTTAGTGAGGCCCTCGGGAACTTAATGAGACCCTGTTGCCAAACAAAAATAAAATAGGACAAGGGTTGTAGCTCAAAGGTAGACTGTCCCTGGGTTTCATCCTCAGTACCGAAATAAATAAATAAATAAATAAACAAACAAACAAATAGAGCTGGGAGCATAGGTGAGAGGTAGAACACTCATGGGTTCAATCCCCATTACCACAAAAACATATACACACACACACACAATTAGGTATAGTGTGGTCTTTGAGATGTATCATATTTAAAAATCAACACATAACATTTTCACTTTCATAAACACATTTATATTTTGCCCTGTTGACTTATACCTGCTATCCTTTCTTTTGTCTCTTCATAGCCACAGTAAATGCCACTATATTTATTATCTGGCAACTCACAGAATAATGAGGAATATAGATGATTAAATGATAAAATGAAGCCACCAAGTGCCTAAAGAGAAGTTTTTCAGAAAAGATGGCACTTGAGCTTAAAGATGATAGATAGGAAGACATGAGATTATAACCTTTCAGCAAGAGAACAGTAATGAATATAAAAGAGAACATTGTTCCGTGAATAGCAGTGAAGGAAAAAAAAACCTCACAATTAAAACAACAACTTGTATTTGTCTTTAAACTTGTTGAAGAACTGTATCATGGGGAAATTTAAATGAAGTAAGTTTAAGGGAAAGACTGCCATTTCCTAGATAAGAAGTGATTAATGGCTATTTGTATCCCTGGAAGCATTAACTTAATTCTGGAGGAATAGATGGAGAAAGGAACAAGTCTGCCATAGATAGATCTTACATAGAGCTAAGAAATAAAAAAAAAAATGAAATGGGTTTTTTTAGGGGAAGAGAGGGGAGGTTGGTATTAGGGATTGAACTCAGGGACATTCTACCTCTGAGCTATATTGCCAGCCCTTTTTATTTTTATATTGAAACAGGACCTCACTAAGCTACAAGGTTGGTTTTGAACCTGTAATAATTGTACTCAATAATTGTACTATCTCAAGAATCTTCAAGATCATACTAAGATTACTTGTGTGCCATTGCCCCTGGCTCAACTGAAGTTTAGCCCCATGTGGTGGATTGACATGACACTAGAATATGAGATCTTCAAATGTAGACATAGTTCAGCTTCAGCACTTTATCTCATGAGTACTTTGCTGAGTGAGCCATGATGAAGAAATTTGGGACTGAGCTAGAGAAAGAAAATTCTTAAAACCTTTCTAGAGGACAAAGACTGATTCCATCTTTGAGACATTGGAGACAGAGGTTAACTGGAACTAAATAAAGGGCCAACTAAGCTGCAATCCAAATAAATTCCTAATTGGATTGAAGAGTTCTGTCCTTCATTCTACCTGCTTGGCAGGAAACAAAGAGCTTCCCTTGGAAGAAAATATTATATTCTTTAGTGTCTATTGTTCTTCTATATAAAATTTCTGGAAAAAATTTAGTGGAACTGGAGATTGAACCCAGAGGCATTCTACCTTCAAGCTACACCTCCAGCCCAAGTTTATTTCTTATTTGGAAACAGAGTCTTCCTAGGTGTCTCACTACTTGCCGAGGCTGCCCTCCAACTTGTGATCATCCTCTCTCAGCCTCCCAAGTACTGGGATTACAGCGTGTGCACCATACCTGGCTAAAATTTAATATCTTGAAGGACATAAAGAAAGGAAACTGAGATCCACAATCAGGAGGAAAAAAGACTTTAAGCAAACTCAAAGGTGACCCAGATATTTGAATTAATATGCAAGAACTTTAAAAACAACTATTATGTTAAATAATATGTTAAATAATTTTAAATAAAATATGTTCAAAATCATTAAATGGAGGGTTTGAGTAGATAAATGGAAACCAAAAAAAGAGCCAAATGAAAGTTCTAGAATTGACAATATACTATGTCCAAAGAATTCATTGATTAGGTGCTATTGACTGGACCTGGAATGTCCCCTAAAGGCCCTTGTGGTAACTGCTTGATCCCAACAGGAGTTTTTTTTGTCACTGGGAGTGTGCCCTTGAAGGGGATATTGGGAGTCTCTTCCCTTCTCTTCCTCTCTCTTTGCTTCCCAGTTTCCATGAGGAGAGCCGCTTCATTGTCATGTGCTCCCTCATGGTGTATTCCCTTGCCATGGCCCAAAAAGTAGGGCCCGCTGACCGTGTACTAGAACCTCCAAAATTGTGAACCAAAATAATCTTGTCTTTTTTTAAGTCAATTATCTAAGGTATGTTATTGCAGTAACACAAAGCTGAATAACACAGAAAATTGGTACTGAAAAATGAGATGATAGCTATGACCATACATGATAATGTGGGAAAGCCTTCGAATTGGTTCATGGGAGAAGTCTGGAAAAGTTTGGATGATCAGGCTAGAGAAGGTCTAATACACTTTAAGTGGAATTTACAGGTCATTCTGGTGAGGAATCAGAAGACCATAATGTAGATAGAAATGCAGACCATAATGTAGATAGAAATGCATTCTACCTTCAAGCTACACTTCCAGCTTGGGAATTGAACTAGAAGTCACCCATATTTCATCCTGGCAAAGAATTTAGCTGCATTTTTTTCCTTGATAGACTTTGTGGGAGGCTGAACTTAAAGGTGCTGGACTGGTTTATCTGGCAGAGAAAATTTCATGGTGGAAGGGCAGTGGCATGATTATTACTGGTGGCTTTTGTCCAGTTTTTCAGTGAGAAGAGGAGGAAGATTTGAAAACTTGCAGTTTGGCCAGAAAAGAAGCATGTATAAAGTTTTGGCCAAGGAGTATATAATACCTAGAGAGATTAGCATTGATAAAAGCCAAGATCTGTGGATCTAGCAATAAGAAAGATGGCTTGAGAAAATCTCAGAAGTCAACGTGGTGACAGCCATCACAGGATCAAAGTTGTAGAAGTGGAAATTTATTTCAAAGACTTTCCAGGGTAGAGTCATTTTGAAAAGAGCTACCTGGAGTGCCCAGCTCACCCAGGAAAGCCTAAGCCAGGAAAGCACTCAGAGGCCACCACAGCCCAGCCACAGTTCAAGTCATCTTAAGGGCAGCTTGTGCTGGTGGTAGACCAGCACATCCACATGATGCTGGTTTTGCAGGCATTCAGGATGCAGGAGTTAACGGGGTCATGGCACTGAGATTTCAATGGAAAGCCTGGGATGCCAGGCAATATGTGGCAGTATCAGAGTGATAAAAATAAAATGATTCTTGTTTAGACCACATAGACTTAGCAGGTTACAAATAGAAGAGTCTAGCAGGGGATCAGAATAGTTTGCAAAGGTGAGCCTTTTTTGTGTTCCCACACTTGGAGGAAGATTAACCTTTAGTGATTGGAATGGCTAATTACTGATAAAGTGTGAATTTGAGGATCTGTAAAATTTTTCCAAATCTAAATAGTGCTTTCCTCTTATCTGCCAACAGGTACAACTGTAACTGCTTTAAAATTATTTAAGAATCTACCTGTAAGAAAACAATTTTACTCAACTGCTAAAAAATGTAAAGATGAAATTAAAAAGGTCCAAGATCTCCTCATAAGCTATGGTATCCTTAAACCGGACTTAAGGATTGCTTTTGTACATAATAAGGTAAACATTATTGTATTTTATAAGATGGGGGGGATACAGTATAATAAAGGAACAGTGTGTTTTATCTAAATCAATTTAGATGTCTGCTATGAACTGAATGTTTCCACCCTCTCTACCACCAATTCATTCAAAACTGAATCACCAGAGTGATGGTTTTAGGGCATGTGTTGGGTGGGAGTGATTAGATCCCAAAGGTGTGGACCTCATGACCCCAGAGAAATGCCTTCCCTCTCATCATCTGAGCACACAGTGAGAATGTGCCCTCTATGAACCGGGAAGTTGGCCCTCATCAGACACTGAATCTGCTGGCAGCATTATCTTGGACTTCCCAGGCTCCAGAACTGTGAGGAATAAATTTGTTTATAAGCTACCCAGTTTATGGTATTTTGTTATAACAGCCTGAAAACAATATGTAGGCTGTTTTCAAAAATTCGGTCCATATTCCTTTATTTTTATCTTTATTATATAAAGAATATCCTTAATTTGTCACCTAATTACATGAAATTGAATTGAACCTTATATTTCTTAATATCTAAGATCAGTAATTACCCCAATGGACTATTTCTTCCAAGAAACGCTTGACTCTTCTTTCTTTTTGAATGTTATGATAAGATTCTAAAAATAGGAAGATGAGTACGGCTTGTTTTGTTCCTTTAAAGAGTTTACAGTTGCTGTGCATGATGCCACACACCTGTAATCCCAGTACTTGGCAGGCTGAGACAGAAGGATTACAGGTTTAAGACCAATCTCAACAACTTAGGAAGACCCTGTTTCAAAATAAAAAATGTCAGTCGTGGTTGCACACACTTGTAATCCCAGTACTTGAGAGGCTTAAACAGGAGGATCCCAAATTTGAGGTCAGCCTCAGCAACTTAATGAGGCCCTCAGCAACTTAGACCCTGTTTCAAAATAAAAAATAAATTAGAGCTGGGGGTCTGGCTCAGAAGTAGAATATCCCTGGGTTCAATCCCCAGTTACCCTCCCCCCCAAAAAAGTGACATTTTTCATCTTCTAAACTAGTTTTCCTTTGGAATTTTTTATTTTTACTTATTTATTTTAAGGAAACTCTAGCTCATTTCTTTCCATGATAAGGAAATGATAAGGAAAGGAATTCATCTTGTTGCTTGATGAATTTTAGGGGAAAGAAAGATTTATGTATTTTCTTAATTCTGTTTTTCCTGATATTCCACATGAGCACCTTGAACTATTTCATGCAAGCAGAGCAGAAGCACACATCAGTGTGGAATTCCACTGGGGAATAAGGAATTAACATTTAATAAGCACTTATGCAGTGCTAGGATCTATACTAGGCCATTAATCTCCTAGAATCCTCAAAGTAACAGCCAAGTTTAGGTGGATATTATATCAGTTTTGCAGTTGTCCTCTTAACTAAACTCAGATGATCAATACTTGCTCAGTGTTTCACGACTAGAAATTGTTGAGATGGTACTTGAAACTTAGCATGCCTTGAAGAGAAGGCTCTTTTTACTTCCCTACATTCTTTTCCCGTTTTAGTATCACATTGCATTTATATAGTACTCTTCCAGATTTCAGAAAATGCACAATAACTTTGTGAGTTAAAAAGTATTGTCTCTATTTGTAGGAGGAACTTAAAGCTTAGAGCAGTGAAAAGGATTGTTTCATGTTTTTTAGTAATAGTGCTGAGGTCAGAAGCTATTTTCACCCAGTTTCCTTCTATCTCATGTCTTTTTCCTCATTTATCAAGAAGACCCTTTATCTTCTATCTTCAAGCCCTGGTGAAATGTTTATGATCAAAATCTTTGGTCATCTTTAAAAAAAAAAGAAGAAGAAGAAAAATTAAGAATAGTCAGCCACCTGTTCCTGCTGGCATAGAGCTTAACCAAATGATACCTTGAGATCCCTTCCAGTTCTACCATGCTATGATTCCTCAGGATGTTGATGGATAGAGGCTCATCCTGCTCATATAAATAACCCTATGACCTCTTAATCCAGAGGACTTTCAGTAATTAAAAGTTAAATATCTCCAAGTTAAGAAAAGTCCAAGGTCAAAAGGAACATAAGCAGGAAGAGAAAACAGATGACAAGATGTGAAGAAAAATAGGATTATGTGTTTGTGAAAAAAAGAAAAGAAAAATGAGTACAACCAAAATGTTTTAAATTAGAGAAAATATAATAGACAAAAGCAGCATTATTGCCTCATATAATGGAAATGAGATCAGAATTGAGGTCATATCAGTACTTACTCATTTAAAGTCATATATATATTCCAAAATTTTAGGTTGATATTTTCCCAGTCAATGTAAGACTATTAATGTAGGTGTTTTCTTCTGAGAATGGAAAGCAGTAGTTTACAATACTGCATTTTATAATTTTCAGACCACACTGTTTTCTGAACTTACATTAAGCAAATACAAGTCCCTTTATGGCCTTCAGTAATTTCAGATGTAGTTCAAATCCTGGAGAGTAAGCTGAGAATGTTATACAGTGAAAATAGTACAAGATTATCAGAAGTCTTAGAGTAAAATTAGTATTAGCTATTATTACACAAGGAGATCATGGACTGAATTAGAACATGGTTTCTATCTTGAAGCTTTTTTCTGTTAGTACTGATTGTTATCCTACTTCTCTGTTTCTTAACAGTCCTGTTGTACCTCAAAAAATGTTAAAAATATATTGTTAAAACTTCCAAAATAGCATTGACATGGTATCCTACATCTCTCTGAACATTGAGTTCCACTCTCTGCTATTACCCTTTTTCATTTAAACATTGCTTACCTTCATTATTCTTTGTGTTTTGTGAAGAAATTTTTTGTCCTTGTATAAAATTTAAACATGACAAAATTGATGTCTTTATTTTTTTTCTGCATTATAAGCCAACAATCACAGTGCACATAGTATGAGAAGTACTATTGCTATTTTGATAACTTGGATTAGATAGTGTTCCTTCTTTTTATGAAGGTTTAACCTGCCAAGACATTCTTTGAATACTGATAATGTCAATGTTCTTGCCAGTATGGTTATGTTAGAAAGAGGTATTTTTCTTCTTTCATCACCATGTTCCTTGAAAGCATATTGAATAATGAGGCAGCCAAAGGAAAATAATTTACAAGTGGATTCAGTGAGTTTATTTAAAGTAGATATTATTTGGAGAATTGTAGACTCATTGCTTAGATGAGCTCTATAGTTTTCAGGTTTAGTTGTAATAACTGAATATAAGGTTTTACTGTGTATATTTTTATTTGTAAGATAGATATTTCTCAAAATTAGAAATATTTGTCAGTGTGATAATATCTAAAACCAGTTTAGTATTTTTGGTTATTCCAAAGGACATAAATAATTTCACAGACCACTAGTTCAGAACATAATGTTAAATTTTTTTATTTCAAATAAAGGCCACTTTTGTCCTTCATAATTTTCAATTTCCAGCAGGGCATGGTGGTGCACGCTTGTAATCCCAGTACTTCAGAGGCTAAGACAGGAGGATCACAGGTTCCCAGCCAGCCTCAGCTACTTAGTGAGGCCCTCTGCAACTTAGTGAGACCCTGTTTCAAAATAAAGAATAAAAAATAGGGCAAGGGGGTGTAGCTCAGAGGTAGAATACCCCTGAGTTCAATCCCCAGTACCACCCCCCCCAAAAAAAACCCCAAAACAATAATAATAATAATTGTTGATTTCCTGAATATCTATCTTAAAATATTACTTGTAGTTTTGAAGTCTTGTTTTGTTTTGCAGTGCTGGGAATCACATGTAGGGCCTCCCTCATATAAAACATGAGCTCTACCACTGAGCTATGTCCCTTAATCCTGAATTTTGTTTTAATAATCAGAGGCCCACTGGTATTACAAAAGCTGAATTAGATATCATTTATGTAAGAAGGTTTTAACTGTTAAAAAAGAAACAAGATTTAAAAGATAGCTCCTCTCCTATTTCCACTTCTATGTCATAAGAGTGTTAAGGCTTATTGGAATCAGTTATTTGTGGTGTTGGTCTGTGTGTGTGTGTGTGTGTGTGTGTTGAGGTCTAGAAGAATGATGACACAGCTTTGAAATCTCTGATTTCAGCTAGTAGTCTGGAAAGAAGCAAAGCCTTCACCAGAAACAGGAACCTGGCCATGGAGATTGGTTGTAAAATATATTGGCTTCATTTCTTGACATAGTTTTCCAAGTCTCTGAAAGTACTCTTTGTGGTGGTGGCTGAAGTTTTAGTTTATAAACTGAAGATAAGTAGTGCCTTATAACCTACATCTGCTGTATTCATAATACTCTGTTCATTTTGTCCTTCTTTCCTAAAGCCTTTTGATGGTTTACTCAGAGCATTTTGAATGTCCCAACTTTGTTTTAGCTGTCCTGTGGGGAATCAAGGAAAAGTCTTTTGCCACAATTCAACCACTGTTAAAGGTCATCCCCAGCACCACCATGGTTGTGGAGGCAGTATAATCAGAGATTCTGATTCAGGACTGTGACTCAAAGGCCTCTTCCTTATGAAAAAATTACTCTTCCATTGCCAACCTGGAAAGTTTGGGTGGGTTGTTTTTGTTTCCTTTTTAATTGATGAAAGTGACTGTCCTTTAGATTCATTGTAAGGTTAACTTGTGGTTGATTATTAGTTATGTTTTTTTGTTGTTTGGGAGGGGGATTTTACTACTTGGAAACTAATAACTAAATTTGTCAAATGGTTCTCAGGTTTTTTTTCTTTGTTATATTTCTTTTAATTTTGCCTGAATTCCAAGAAATATTATATAAAGGGTGAAGGACACATATATGTCAAATTTATAAGTGTAGCTGGTTTCTGATTTAGGTGTTTACACTATACGAGAATCTCTGAAATCGTCTGTTTTCCCCCAGGAAATCTTTGAGCCTCAACTGTTCCCATACCCTTTTCCATATATTTCTGCCTTGTCGTTAGCAATGATTTGCATTCCATCTTCCCTGTTCCCTCTTATGGGAGGGAGGCCTGCATCAAACTGAAGTATATTCATCACCTCAATACTTACTCAGTGCATAGCACAAGGTAGATGATATATTAAATGAATGAGGTAGTTCTGAAGTCAAAATTTATGAATGTATAAAGCACTAGTTTTAAACACTCTGTCCTCTGTCAAACCTTCCTCATAATATTCATTCCTCTTTGGGAGGCTGAGACCGGAGGATCTGGGTTCGCGGCCAGCCTCAGCTACCTAGTGAGGCCCTCCACAACTTAGTGAGACTCTGTTTCAAAATGAAGAATTAAAAAATAGGCCTGGGGGTATAGCTCGGAGGTAGAATGCCTCGGAGTTCAATCCCCAGTACCGCAAAATAAATAAATAAATAAATAAATAAATAAATAAATAAATAAATAAATAAATAAATAAAATAATAACAACAACACTCATTCTTCAAATGAATTATTTGTGGGAGGAGGGGAGAATTCATCCTTTTGGATTCCTCACTGACCTCTTAGATTTTTACAGAGTTTATTTTCACTTGTGTTTATATATACTATTCTAGTCTATTTCTTTTTCTGGAATCCAAGTCACTGATAATGTCATCACTTGAACTAGTCAGGTGCAATGGAGTGTAGGGGAGCAACACTTCACAGGGACTGTGTACAAGCTCAGTTTAGTGTACAGGCTCAGTTTAGTGTATTTTGTTTCTACTAATTTAAATAGACCACATAATTATTTACTGAGCCTCTAACAAATTACAGTTACTTATATACTTATTATTTATCTTAATACAATTTTTTTTAACTCCAACACTGTAGATTTCTCTTCTAATCGGTAATCTCACCAGTAAATTCTGCAGAAATCTAGCCTTTGAGCTTAGGTCAGTGAAAATCAGGCTCTTTTCAGCTCTGAAACTCTGATTTTTATGGATGTTGAGATCTATTTTGAGCAATTCCATTTCTCACAAAATTAGATTTCACATTTCTATCATTTAAAAGTTCTGTGGAATGATCAAATCTTAAAACAGTGGGGGCAGAAGAATTCCTACATCTTTACAGCTGAAATGATCACTGAAATTTTTTTTCTCCAGCCCCAATCTTTTAACGAATGATGTTTTTAGTCATGTTCCACTGCCATTTTATCTTCATGTGATCTCAGAGTTTGAGTGGACTGCCCAGTGATTCAAGTGTTGAATTTAGTAAAAGTTGAGCTAAAGTTCAGATCTTTTAATGTTAAATGCAGCAGTTCGTTCTCCTCTAATCTAGCTTCCTCTTACTTATTAGAGTCTTGAGTATGTACTTAAGAAGGATTAAGTTGTGGCAGCACTCTGAAGGAGCTTACAATAGAAATGAGGAGATAGGATGTGAAAATGTGTGAACACCTAAATAGTTGAAAAGATAATGAAAACTTTAGTGAATGTCAAATGTTATTGATAAATGCTATGGAAATTGAGGGGAAGAAAAGATTACTTCAATCCACAATTGCCAGGGATGACTTCATGGTGAATGTATATTGATCTGCAATGTAAAAGTTGAATAATTATCTGAGGGTTTGGCTGGGCTGGTGCTGATGCTCAGATACATGTTAGTACTTCCATCTGAAAGTTTTTCTTGTTCTGAGCAACTACACATCTTAGCTGCTGTTAAATATTCAAGAGAATTTAGTAACACCCTGATTTAATTACAGTCCAAGAGAATTATTGGAATAAAGTTAAACCCAGTTCACAATTGGAATTCCATTCTGTATTAAACGTCAAACAGCGAGATAGAAGAGGCACAAAAAAAATCTCTGAAAAAAAAAAATCCCTATGAATGAGAGAAATTATCTGATATGAACAAAAAGTAAGACCTCTATAGGCTTTCATTGGCAGTGGCCAGATGAAAGCCCAGTGCATTGGGTTATATGACCACTTCTTTGTAATATTTATTAGTAGAGATCTTCAGTGAGCCTTTGCTCTCAAACCAAGACCACCCCTCTCTCCTCCATGTCTCCATCTGCAGGTGTCTAAGGGGATTCCCAAAATGCCATAATCCTGTTGATCTCTCCAACCTTTTCCTTAAAGGTCAGAGTCGTACAACTGTTAATTGCTCTGACACCCTTGGGACTAATCTCATCATATTTTTACTCCTGTTTATTTCAGTCAACTTCACCCTAAATTCTTACTCTTAAACAAATCATTGCTTTTTCTAACTCCATTTTTCACGTGTCCCCATTTCCTGAAATGCTTTATTTCATGTTCAGTCATAAGTAAAATCTCTTATGCCCTTAGTCTTCATTGATCACCATTTTACTTGACTGAAATCTGTCTCTCCCTGAGGACCCTGTATTCCCAGTAGTGATTGGTTTTTCTCTCCTATTCCTCAAATCATTGTATCTCAGTGCTACTTTAGATCATTCTTTATCCTCTCCTAACAACTCTACTCAGCTTTGAATCACATATCTTTGGATCCTTAGATCACTGTCACTCCAATGGTTTCAGTATCTACATATATCCTCCTTCTTAGCTTCTCAGATCTCCTCTCCTACAGTGATTTGAATCTCCACCCTTCCTAAGCCACTCCTTACTTGGCAATCTCATAGATCTTGCCAATGCCCCAAACTGCACCTCCTCCATAATTTCAACATTAAGTATTCCATTTCTTTCCAGCACCTCCTGTCCTTTCTTATTCGTGGCAACAATCCTTAGACTACTGGACCTAAGATCCATTGATTCTACTGCTTTTTAACTGTTTTCTTGTCCTTTTATGTCTTTAGTTTTCTTCTTATCTTCCATAAATTATATGGCCTATCATTGTCATCCTTCCCCTGGGTACTCTCTCATTCTCTTGTTCCTTTCTCAATCATACCCATTTGACTAATCAGATACTAATCAAATTCATTTGTTTATGATCTCAGTGTCTGAACATAGTGGAAGCAAACACACATATACACATACACACACACACACACTCTTTAACAAGTACCACTTTAGATTCATTATTACTAATCTTAATGCTGCCTGGTAATATTACTAGCATTTTCTCTCTTGGTCCCCTATATCAGTGCTTAAAACAAACTTCAATATGCATACAGGTTGCCTAGGGATCTTGTTGAAAATGCAGATTCTAGACGGGCATGCTAGTGCATGCTTGTAAGCATGAAACCTAGTGAGACCCTCAGCAACTTACTATGACTCTGTTTCAAAATAAAAATAAAAAAAGGCAAGGGTATTGGTTGGAGGTAGAACGTACCTGAGTTTAATTCCTAGTGCCACAGTATATATGTTTTATGGATCATAGAGTTTTTCTTATCACAATTCAACTTTTCTGTGAAAAAAGTATATGAACCATATGATTTTATGACCATCCACAATCTTTCTTTCATCCTTGGGAAGGACTTATTTAACTATTAATAAAATTGACTCTAGAGTTAAGATAAGCATAATTTCTAATTATGACTTTTTTTTAACTAACTGGCTTACATTACCCGTCTAAGCTTGAAATTTTTCATCTTTAAAATGGAGTAACAGTATCTACCTAACAGGAAGGATTTAAAATGAGATAAAGCATTTTTAGCCCAGTACCTGCCATGTAATTATTCAGTAAATGTTAATTGCTACTGGTGTTGATGTTGTGAATATTATTAAAATCTGATTATATTAAAAAGATTACTGTAATCCCAGTACTTGGGAGGCTGAGCCAGGTTTGAGGACAGCCTTAGCAAGTAGTGAGACTCTAATCAACCTAGTGAGACTCTGTTTCAAAATAAAAAAATGAAATAGGGCTGGGGGTGTAGCTTGGAGGTAGAATGTCCCTGTGTTTAATCCCCAGTACCACACACACACACATTAATCCTTCCCCCCTTCCCAAGGGAAAATGTGGATACTTTTTTATAACCTTCAGGAAAAGAAAATTATGCATATTCCTATTCCTAATAAATTAAAAAATATATAAGCATAATGAAGATATAGTGAAGATTTTGGCATTCATAATTGTGCTGAATTAATTTTACTGATATAGACTAATTTTTGAAGGTCCAGGGCTGCTTAGCAATAATCAAATCATATTGATGCTTCTCATGTTAGTGGAAAATGATATTGTTCTTTTAGCAATAGTATTGATATTTTGATGGAATAATCCATAATTTTATATCTAGCTCAAAATATTTAGCAACGTCTTTGTGATAAGCAGCTAATACTATTGCTATATTACCAATGGGGAAAACTGTCCTTTTTAATGTTGTTTGTGCCCCTGCCCTTTTCTGAACCAGAGTCCATACAAATACATATCCAGAAGTAAACAACAGTAGATATAGATCCAGTTATATTAACTTGTAAGACCTTTTGTTTTTAAGAAATTCAAATGTAAGCTTGGTGTAATGCATATAATTTGTAAAAAAAGAAAAGAAAGAAAAAAAGAAGTGTTGCTGTCTTTATCCATTTTCTTCTGGTAAACTATCAGTTATTTGGCTCAATGCTTCTAGAGGTGGGGAAGTCCAAGATCGAGGGATCACATCTGGTGAGGGCCTTCTTGCTGCATTGTAGTAGGGCAAGCAAGCACAAGATACACAAAGTTGAGCTAACTCATCCTTTTTATCAGAACACTCCTCATATAACTAACCCACTCTATTGATAGCATTAATCCATTCATGAGGATGGTGCTCTGTGACCTAATCAGTTCTTACCTTATTTGTGAATGGGTATGAGGGTAAACAGGAATTGAACCCAGGGGCATTCTACCTTCAAGCTATAAATCTGGCCTATTTTGTTTTATTTTTTAATTTTAAAATAGGTTCTCACTAAATTGCTGAGGACTTCACTAAGTTGCTGAGGTTGGCCTCAAACCTGTGATCCTCCTGTTTTGTTTCAACATTCCAAGTACTGAAATTACAGGCTTTTACCTCTTAATATTATTACAATGGCAGTGAAATTTCAACATGAGTTTTGGAGCATCGAACTTGAAGCCAGTAGTGTCTACTCTTGATTTCATATTCTAGAAGGAGAATCATTTGTATCAGCCATCCTCTGTATGCAACCTGCTTATTTCTGTGTATGATAGATTGCCTTTATAATTGAGGTTTACTGATTAACTACTTATTAATCTCATCTAACTTCATTTTCTTCAAACAGCATTTGTCAATGAAGTAGAAACAGGGCAAGTTATATTTGGCTAACTTCAATCTAACCTAAGATGATGTGCATGTAATAATATATTTTTCATTAAGGTGTTTCTGCAGTGTCATCATACTGACCAGAGTCAGATTCTTACTTGGCACATTCAGATGCTCCAACTTTGTGTGACCTAGATAGGAAACATATGGAGGTTTGGGTGTATTTTTAGCACATTTTCAGTCTAAGGACAGGATAGACAAAAACCTTCAGGAAATGAAAAGATAAACTGTTTTTGAAAATAATATAGAATTGATGAAATGGTAGAGAAAGCAAAATGAAAATACATTTTCCTTAGAAAAATGTAATTAAAAATCGAGTTTTCATCTGGATTCTCAATTTTTTATTCATCACATTTCATTTTTTTAGTTATTTAGTAATGGATCCTGTTATGAAAATAAATATTAGATAAGTAATAGTAAAGAGTTTACTTGTCAACATATCTCTTTATCATTTATTGCTGGCCCAAGCATACTAAGTTTGGAAAATGTGCCTAAATTAACCTTGATCTGATGCAATAATTGCCTCGTGTGAAATAATGCTCCCAGGCTACTAGCAGTGTTTACTTTAAAAAGTTTTTTTAAATATCTCGTTTCTTGTTCTTGTATTTCACAGCTTTTCTAGAACTCATGTCCTGAGTTGATCTTTTTACAGTTCTGTATACTAACAGTTCAGCAAATCAGGCAGTGAATTAGCAGCCTTGCATTAATCAGGAACTAAGATTTATAACTGTAGCTAAGGGATTATTTTTATATAGACTAAGGTAAATAATTTGAATTTTATATTAGTAGAACCACAGGCTTTGTATCTAGTGCAAGAATTTTAAGACATTTATGTTTTGAAAAGTTTTTATGACTTTATATATGCCGTTGGGAATGTTGCTCAGTGGTAGCATGCTTTTCCAGCATGTGTGAGGTCCTGGGTTTAATTCAACACCTCAAAAAAATAAAAATGAAGAAGTGTGTGTTTATAAATAAATTTTTATTGTGCCCTACTTCATTGTTACAAGGAATTTTTGATGTGAGATATTTCATAGTAGTAAATTATTCAGAACCTACCTACTTTTTGTTATTTTGAATATTGTCCCTCAAATCACCAGCTGCTGACTAGCTTAAAGTAATAGCCATAATTGTAGAAATCTTTGTCTTTTTAGAGACTTAAATGCATGTGTACACAGAGACTACAGTATGGCAATTCCTCAAGAGTTACCATGTGACTCATCAATTCTACCCCTAGGTATATACCCAAGGGAAATGAAAATTTATGTCCACAAGGTAATAGCCCAAAAGTAGAAACAACTCAGATAACCTGTGAGCTGATGAAGGAATAATTCCATATCTACAGTGGAATATTATTCAGCCACTTAAAAGAACTGATATAAGCGGGGCGTGTTGGTGCATGCTTGTAATCCTAATACTTGGGAGGCTGAGGCAGGAGGATTGCAGGTTTGCATCCAGCCTCAGCTACTTAGGCCCTTTGCTACTTAGTGAGACCCTGTTTCAAAATAAAGAATAGAAAATTGGGCTGGGGGTGTAGCTTGGGGTAGAATGCCTCTGGGTTCAATCCCCAGTACCACTAAATTCATTAATTAATTTTAAAAAATAAAAGGGCTGATATAACATGAATATACCTTGAAAATATTGTACAAAGTGATCATAAAAGTATTCATACTGTATGATTCCATTTATATGAAATACTAAAAGTGGGAAGATGTACAGAGACAAGGTAGATGAGTGACTGTAGGGGATGGATACGGAGTCCTTGCTAATAGATATGAGATTTCTTTTTAGAGTAATGAAATTGTTCTAAAGTTAAATTGTGATGGTCACACAACTATATAGATATACTAAAAACCACTGAATTGTACATTTAAAATGGGCGAGTTACATAATATGTAAATTATATCTGAATAAAAATAAAGATTGACTTGGACTTTCTGAAGTAAAGTTGTAGACAAAGTCCATTAATTATTAGCAGGTACAAAGGTGTGGCAACCGGTAGTCTTAATCAGTAAAAATGAGAACTCTACCAGAGTTACTTTTCTGTAGAAAACTTGAATACATAAGTGTTCTGTGTCCCCTAATGAGTACCTAGTATCGGTATCAGGGACTCAACGTTGAGCAAATTGAACTTATCCTCTTCCTCCTGCCACCAAACTTGCTCTTGTGCATTTCCTATCTTGGTGAATGATGCTCCTGCCATTCCCGTTTCCTAGGTTAGAAACCTGGGAGGTGTTTCTGATTCTCCTTTTCTTTCTCTGCACCATGTAGTCATCACCAACTCACAAATCTACCTCATGTTGTCTGTCTTCTTTCCTTCTTATCTGTGCTGGTTCTGTTATGAAGCCTAGTGATTCTTGGCCACCCTGTTAATATTAGTAAAATATCTTTGTTTGCAAATGGTTTAGCTTTAAAGAAAGAAAAACAACAACTAGAAGGATAATCCTAGAAATGTCAGTTTCACTGACTTGCATTCCACTGTACTTTCAGGAGAGGAGGAGAAAGCAGTAGCCTTTCAGTTAATGTGCAGGACACACAATTCTAAGGCTCCTGTTAGGGTTTGCATCTGGAATGCTCCCAGAGCACATGTGTTGAAGCCCTCATCTCCAGTGCAGAAATGCCCAGGGGATTGGCTCATAAGGACTCTTAACCTTATCGATGGATTGATCCATCTGATTGATTAATAATTTGAATGGACTGCTGAAAGGAGGTAAAAACTATAAGCAGGTAGAGTATGGTTGGAGGAAGTAGGTCGCTGAGAGTATGCCCTTGGGAACTTCATCTTGTCCCTGGCCACTTCCTTTCGTGTGTGTGTGTCTGTCTGTCTGTCTGTCTCTGTCTCTGTCTCTGTCTCTGTCTCTGTCTCTCTCTCTCTCTCTCTCTCTCTCTCCTGGCTGCCCTGAACTAATCATATCCTTCTGCCTCACCTCAGGGCCAAAGCCAAATGAAATCATTCCTCCTCCAAATTGTTCCTGAAAGGGATTTTGATCACAGTGATGAAAGGCTGACTAACACAGCACCAATGGGAATATTTTGTGAATGCAAACTTCATTTGTTTTGCTTGTCCTCAATAAAAGTGGAGAACATTAGGTTTGTACTAACACAGTCATAAATATATATATATATATTTTTTTTAATCCATGTTAATCTTGTTTCAAATCATTCTTGCCAAAGATCTCTTTCTAACGTCCACACCTGAGTTTTCCAATTAGATTTCTCTACTAACTATATTGCATAAAGAAAAAACTATCAACTCTTTTGCATGGTGTGCCAGGTCATTCATTGTGTTCTTGTCTGTCTAGCTTCCTTTCCACTAAGGCATCCTCTGTACTGCCGTGCTTTAGCACATGCTCTTCTACTCTTCTATCAGGAATGTGCTACCTAGAATGTGCCTGAGGGGCGGACTCCTTTCAAGTCTTACACACATGCACTGTGTGTGTGTGTGTGTGAGTGTTTGAGGGTACTGGGGATTGAACCCAGGGACATTCTACCTCTGAGCTGTACTCCAGCCCTATTTTATTTATTTATTTATTTATTTATTTTTTAAACAATTTCACTAGTTTGATGAGAGTTTCACTACTTGCTGGGGATATTCCTGCAATCCTCCTGTTTCAGCCTCCCAAATACTGGTATTACTAGCATACAGCACCACTTCCAGCCCCACTGTGTTTTATGATAGCATTATTCATAATGTATTATGACTATTCTAATATCCTGTTTTCCTTTCATATTTTTAGCTCCTTAAGAGCTGGGACTTTGTCTTTTTATTTTCATATTCCCCCACTTTTAACATGGGCTCTAGGAAAAAGTAGTTGCTCAATAAGTTTTTATTGAACAAATTCAAAAGGAGTTTCTCCAGTATTACTTACTTACCTAGTGGTACTGGGAATTAAACCCAGGGGAGATCTACCACTGAACTGTACCCACAGCCAGTTTTATTTTTTATTTCAAAACAGGGTCTCACTACATTGCCAAGGCTGGCCTGGAACCTGTAATCCTTCTTTCTCAGCCTCTCAAGTACCAAGATTAAATGAGTGGGCCATGGTGCCTATCTTTCTCCAAAATTGTTAATTTAACCAAAACATTTAATTATTATTATATCACATAAGTTAAAGGGTTAAAAATTCCTTGTGATGAGCTGGGTGTAGTGGACCACACTTGCAATTCCAGTACTTCGAATCGAAGGTTCGAAGCCAGCCTCAGCTACTTAGGCCCTCACAACATAGTGAAACCCTCTTTAAAAATAAAAAATAGGACTAGGGGTATAGCTCAGAGATAGAATGCCCCTGGGTTCAATCCCTAGTGCCACAAAGGAAAAAAAATACTTGTGATGACTCTATAGCCCTTGTTTCCTGGACCAGTTCCAATTTTAAATACTCTACTTCATTAACATTTAAGTATAAGTGTAGTTAACAAACATACCACAACTTAAACCAACACCTACGTTTATGTTTGTTCATATGACTTTGAAACTCACCAAGATGTATAATTACAATGTTCTAAATAAAAGTATTAAAAATATTTTGTTTAGAAATATATACACTGAAATTATACCATGATTTAAAAATTGTTCGCAATTTATTTTTATACTTTGATTTCATGTTCTTTTTCAGATACAGGTCACTTCTAAAGCAAAAGATAGTGAAAAGTTGTAATTTAGGATGGAACAATATCTGAATTGCTTTTCTAGCTCTACTATTTTGCTATTCATTTTTAGACTAATGCTCATCTACCTTTATATAAATACTAGTGATACAGATTATTGAGAATTTAGAAACCCTTAGGTATAAGGATCTGCATAATAAGATTAAGGTTAGTACTAACAAAATTTTCAACAATATTCTGACTATAGGATGCTAGGATTATAACTGAGTCTTTGTGGACTTTATTATTCTGGATTTTTTTTTTCTTTCTTTCTTTGAGGACCCAAATTATACTCTTTGCCTTTCTTCTAAAAGAAAATTATTTAAGTAATTTGTCAGACACGTTATTTTAGGAGATTCCATGTTAAAATATGGAGTTGGTTTTAAAGTATTGCTTTCCTTGACTTAGAGAAGAGAGAAATGTTGTTGGAAAGTAAAAAGAGTGAGAGGTTAGCCGGGCATGGTGTCGCACGCTTGTAATCCCAGTGCTTAGGAGACTGAGACAGGAGGATCAAGGTTCATGGCCAGCCTCAGCTATTTAGTGAGGCCCTCCGCAACTTAATGAGACCCTGTTTCAAAATAAAGAATAAAAAATAGGGCTGAAGTGTAGCTCAGAGGTAGAATGCCCCTGAGTTCAATTCCCCCCCCCCAAAAAAACAAACGAGTGAGAGGTTTAGAGCGAGAAAAATTGGAGTGATCTTGGTTCCATGCGTATAAATCTTAGTTCTATCTCTGTTTCTTTGAGTAAATTAACTTTTTTGAGCTTCCATTTCCTCATCTTTAAAACAAGATAATAATACCTACCTGAAATGATTGTGAAAATAAACAGTACTTTCCAGGTACCTAACAAGTAATAAGTTCTTAATAAATCAAAACTTCAATTTGATTAGTACCAGTCTCTGGGAATAGGAAAAGCTCTTTCTTTTTATACCACAGACTGAGTAATTATAATACTATCTCTGTTTTCCTAAGCATACTACTCTTTGAGATTCTAAAAATAAAATGATTTGCAGATGGCTCAGATCAACAAACATCATCAATGATTACTGTCACCTTATCCAGAAGAGCACATCCATTCTCTCCTTCCCTTTATGCACATTAGAGAATGCATGAGTCCCTGCACTTCACCTTTCACTTTAGTATATGTAATATAATTAGAACTTCTTCCTGTCTCCATAGGTACTTGGCCATGTTAAGGATTTCCTTTGGCCAGAATCCTGAGATCCAGTTCTCTTTCTGTCTTCTTTCTCTCTTGTCTCATAGATTTCTACATTGTTTAGACTTTACAGAAGTAACTGTAAGAATCTTCCAGAGCATGTCAATATAATTAGTTGTCAAAAAACCTCAGACATGTAGAGAAGCACAATTTTATAACTCAGTTTTATCAGCTTGGTTCATTGAAAAATTTTTTTCTTTCTTTCTTTCTTTCTTTTTTTTTTTTTAGTGCAGGTACTAGATGCTACCTGGCAATTCTTTGATTTCTTTTTTTCTCTATCATACAAGGGCTCTTTGCGACCTTCTTCACAGTCCTTTTAAATATTTAAATCACTGCTTTTTTACTTTTCCATAAATGATCTTATTAAAAAAAAATAATAAAAGAGAACAAAGAGGAACTTTCTCAACATCTTGCATTTGAGTACAATCCAACTTGCCAGGGTTACCCATTCTTTCCTTAATGATTCCTGTCAAGAATGTCACATTTCTCCCTCCAGTTATTGTTTGTCTGCACTTCATAGCTAGACTTTCTGAGACTTATTTGGGCGTATATCCTCCCCGTAGTCACTACCCAAATCAGTGAATTTTGGCTCTGTTTACTGCTCTAGAACTTCTCTCATGTCCTGATTGCTAAATCCAATAATGACACCCTAGTTCTTAGATTGCTTTCTACATTGGGTGCATATGACTACTTTCTTCTTAAAAACAACTTTCTAGGCAGGCATGCTGGTGCAGGCTTATAATCTCAGTACTTGGGAGGCCAAGACAGGAGGATCTCAGGTTCAAGGACAATCTCAGCAAGTAGTGAGACTCTCATCAACCTAATGAGATTCTATTTGAAAATAAAAATTAAAAATAGGACTGGGGGTATAGCTTGGAGGTAGAATGCCCCAGACTCAATCCCTAGTACTACAAAATAAACATAAAACGGAAACTTTCTTACTCTGTGCATCACACTTTCCTGCTGCTCTTCCTGTGTTGTGGCCATTCCTTTTGGATCCCCCTTCTCTCTCTGCCAGTCCCCTGTCAGTATTGATTTTTTTTCTTCTAGGCCCTTTGCTCATTTTCATCAGGATTTAAGAAGTGCTAAGTGAATATTTATTGAATGAATGGTTTCTCTACTGATGGTTTCTCAAGGGATTTGACTATATTTAGATTTTGTTAATTGGAGTTACTGTAGTATATCAAACTTGACCACACACTTACAGCCAAACTTTGGTCTAGTCTCTGGGCCATGATTCTGTTAATCTACCATACAGTTCAAGTGTTGGGAAAAAAAAAAAATCCAAGCTTATTATTCAGCATGTATGTCTGTGTTTTTCAGTTAACTGTAAGTTCTCTGTATTTTAAAGGTAATTAAAAAGGTATTTTTAAAACATATGCTTTTTGTAAAACTTTTGTACCTGTTTGACTAAAGATATCCTACATAACTGTTCATCCTGGATAAAATAGTGCTATCTTACTTGGAGTAACACTTCACTTTCAACTATACATCGAAGTATATATTCTGAAGATTGAGATGAGAGAAGGGAAAAGAATTAATATTTAGTCAAACTTTTGTGCTAGGTACTGGTCTGTGTGCTTGTGTATATTATATATTTTTGTTTGGAGGGAGGAGAAGACTGAGGTTAGGGGAAATTGAGTAGATTGTACGGCTTCTAAAACTCAGAACCAGAGTTTTTTCTGTCAGATGTTGTAGATCATGAGTCTCTTTCTAAATTATATTGAAAATATAAGGTATAACCGGGCATGGTGGCACACACACTTGTAATCCTAGTACATGGGAGGCTGAGACATAGAATCACAGGTTCGCAACTTTTTGGCCAGCCTCAGCTACTTTGTGAGGCCCTCCATAACTTAATGAGACCCTGTTTTAATATAAAGGAATAAAACAGGGCTAGAGATACAGCTCGGAGGTAGAATGCCCCTGGGTTCCATCTTCAGTACCACCAAAAGAGAAAAAAAAATTATACATATATATATATTGAGGAAGAATGCTAAATGAAGAAATAAATATGGTAAGGAATTGAGTTTAACTAAATTGTGTTATAGTTGTCTATGTCATTTTATTCCTAGGCTGTTGTTTGGCAGAAAACTAGAGTATCAGACCACAAGATGGCCCTCATGTCGGTTTTGGGGACTGCTGTCATGGGCAACATGGAATCCTTTCAGTACCACTCTGAAGAATCTCAGGTATACAATGAAAATGTTCTTTTCTAATGAAGTTGTTAAATTATTTCCCTTTAATGAATGGATAGTAAGAGGTTTTCCTATTAACATTTTTACTAAATATGTCTGTAAAGTATCAAAGAAAGCTCACCTCCTTTCCTACCCGTTTCCCTTTTATCTTATGTTTGTCAATTGCACTGATTTTTAAAAAATAATTTTCAGTTCTTTTCTTCTGAGGCATAGACAGAAATTTATTTAGGAAAGTAGGGAATACACATTCAAGGGAGAATGCAGGCCACCCAAAAATGAGAGAAGCCAATGATTTTCAGTTTTGAATTTTGTCTTCTGTTTACACTATAAAAAATTGAGCTTGCTTCTCCTTCCTTCCCCTTCCCCCTACTGAATGTTTACTCAGATTTTCTTTCTTCAATGATTAGATTTAGACAGAGCTTTTTTTTTTAACTCCCTGTACTACTGACTGCTGTTCCTCCTCATTTACTTGCTTTTTTTCCTCTTTCAATCTTGTCAGCAATACTTTTTTTATTATCAAGCTCAATAACATAGTTTTATAAGACGTCTTTTATTTATTTCTGTGTTGGGGATCAAACATAGGGCCTTGTGCATGCTAGGCAAGTGTTACACCAGTGAGCTACACACCCAGCCCTATAATTCTTTTTTAAACTTTCATCTTTTGTCTGAAGATTAATTCCAAAGCTTGAAAACTTACATGGATTATACATTATTATGACTATTAAGCAATTTTTATTGCAAAGCCCAATTTTGTGCTAGGTTTACATTTTCTCTCTAAGAATATTCTGACTGTCCTGATTAAATAAAATTTTCTTATATTCCTATCAATTGCTCAAACTTTATTGTGGTTTTCTTTCCTTTACACATGGACTACCTTATGTGTGTGTGTGTGTGTGTGTGTGTGTGTGTGTGTGTATATATATTTTTTTTTTTTAATTTCTGAGGTTCACAAAAATTTTTTTAAGTGAAGATTTCTTCATCAAGTCACCAATAAAATGAACTTTTTTAGTCATTCAACTATAGCTAGTAACCCATTTCAATGCTTTTGTGTGTGTGTGTGTGTGTGTGTGTGTGTGTGTGTGTGTGTATGGTACTGGGGATTGAACCCAGGGGTATTCAACCTTTGAGCTACACCCCTAGTCCTATTTTATTTTTTATTTTGAAACAAAGAAACAAAGTCTCACTAGGTTACTGAGGGCCTCCCTAAGTTGCTGAGGCTGGCCATGAACCTTCAACCTGTGAGATGCTCCTGTCACAGCCTCCCAAGTACTAACAAGCATGTACCACCACACCCAACTTCAGTAGAATCTTTTTGAAGTCAGTTGTCATAGGACCCACTTAGTTCTTATTTGAATTGATTGCATTTTAGGCCTTCTGTACAACTTTTCATCCTGACATTTCTTTTCATCAGGACACTGGTTTGTTCCAGTATTTCTTATATCCCAAGTCATCTTTATTGATACATCTTTAAATAACTTCCTCCAAAAGTGGATACAGGAGATGAATTTTCATGTCTGAGGATAAATTTATTTTGCACTTTCTCTGTTGATAGTGTTATAGACATAGAATTCTAGATTGAAATAATTTTTCTTTAGAACTTGGAAGATGTTGAGAATCTTTAACCATCCTTTGTTGCTGGTAGGAAGATTAATGCATGCCAGTTTTTTCTGTCTAGATGATTTTTTTTATATGAAAGTCCTTAGGATCTTTCCTCCATCTTTGTTCTTAAGTTTTACAAGGATCTGTGTAGCTCTGTCTTTTTTTATTCATTATTGTGTTGAACACTTAAATCGAAAGCTCATTTCTTAGCCCTGGTTATGTATTTGCATCCATTATCAGTGTTTCCTGTTTTTGTTTGTTTGTTTGCTTGTTTTTACAAAAGTTATTATCGATTAGGACCTCTTATTTTTCTCTCATTTTCTTTCTTTTTTTCTGTAAGTTTTTGGAGATCTCATTGACTCTATCATTTAACTCTTTTATTGAATTTTTTAGCTGGATGTGGTAGTATTTGTCTGTAATCCCAGTACTTGGGAGACTGAGACAGAAGAATCCCAGGCTCAAGGCCAGCCACAGCAACTTAGCAAGACCTTTGACAACTTTTTTCTTTTTTACATTGAAAGTTATGTTTGTTTCTAAGAGCATTTTTATTTTATTGCTCTTTTGTAGCCTTTTATTGTTTTATGGATACAAAATCTTGAATCTCTCTAAATAAAGATACTAAGATTTTGGGGTTTTTTTGTTTTGTTTTTTGTGGTACTGGAGATTGAACTCAGGGGCATTCTACCTCCGAGCTACACCCCCAGCCCTATTTTTTATTCTTTATTTTGAAACCGAGTCTCACTAAGTTGCGGAATGCCTCACTAAGTAGCTAGTGCTGGCCAGGAACCCGGATCCTCCGGTCTCAGCCTCCCGAAAGCTGGGATTACAAGCGTGCGCCACCACGCCCGGCTTAAGATTTTGTTTTTAAAGTATTTGGTCTTTCCTTAAATAATTTTTATTCATTAGGAATAGGTCTTGTGTTTTTATCAGATCTTTTTCCTCCAAGCCTCTGTCTCTGTCTCCTTGGCTTTCCCCAGGAGAAGGAAATCTAATTGGGAGCATGGTGTTTGTGGTTGGCCTACTGTCATACTGTCAGCCTTCCCTTGAGTGTCATGTAATTGAGTGACATAAGGGGGTGAGGGCTCATTCTGTACACACACCATACCCTACACACTGCCCTGGTTCTTCTCAGCCAGGAAATTAATTATATCGTTCTTCCTCCATCCATGCATCTTTTCTCTTTCTCTCTTTTTTTTTTTTTTTTTTGCTTCTAGCACAAAGTTAGGTTATGTGTAATTGGTTTATAATGCATTTATAGTCATTTTTTAGTTTTTTAAGAGAAGAGTACTCTCATCTGTTGTGTGTCTCCTAGCTTTTAGTCTATAGGCTCTCTGGAGTTCTCTGCTTACAGTAACATTAGGGATGGTAAGGGTACAGCTGATTTCCCCTAGGTTCCCTGTAACTTCATGGAACTTTGTCACGTATGTGTCATCATGCTGTAGATATTCCAACTGTCTTAATCTGGTCTACAGACTAGCAGGGTTGGAGTTCTCCCTGGGAAGATTGTTAGAAATAAAAGATCCCAGGCCCCACGCCAGATATACTGAATCAAAATCTGCACTTTAAGGTGCTCAGATGCATATTTGAGTATGGGGAATACTAGCCTTCGTCAGCTCTGATTCTTTGTGTGGATGGAACAGTCACATGAGCCTGTCCGCAGTTGGGAACTTTTTCTCCAGTGGTTTTCTTTTTTTTCAAGGTACTGGGGATTGAACTCAGGGGCATTCTACCTCCAAGCTATACCCCCAGCCTTATTTTTTGTTCTTTATTTTGAAACAGGGTCTCACTAAGTTGCGGAGTGCCTCACTAGGTAGCCGAGGCTGGCCACGAACCCAGATCCTCCGGTCTCATCCTCCCAAATGCTGGAATTATAAGCGTGTGCCACCAGGCCCGGCTCTCTAGTGTTTCTTTGAGATATAATGCCAGGTCTATACTTGCCCATTGATTTTTTTTTTTTTTCCCTCTCTCTTGGTATAGAATTACGTGATAACTCTTAGTATTCATCATAGGTACTAGAATTTTTGTTGCACATGGAGTAAAACTGAAAAGCGGGTGTTAGTGTTCCTATTCAATGGGCTGACAGAATGATAATTAAACTTTGGAGTGATTCTGGTGAAAGTGATTGTACAACCGAATCTCTTTTCTATTCTTGCATGGCGTGTCTAAACAGATACTAATTTTTGTTGCCACCAGCTATCCATTGCCACCACATGCTCTCCAGACTTATATAGACTTGTCCTTCTCATTTGTAGCAAAGAAAATACTAGGTTATTTTCTAACTACAAGTGGCTATTCTCTCTCTGTCTCCATTACATATCTTTAAATTGTGAAACTTGTCCACCTAGGTGCATTCACTGTACTGGGATGACAGGTACATTGGCCATTGGGGATGTCTTTCCTTAATGTGAAGGTCCATTTTTTCTCCACAGGGACCTCCCATGGGAAGGATTTCTTTAGTGTAGATAATGGTCTCCATGAGCCACTACTGTAGTGACTTTTGTTTGGCATTTTCGGCTTGATGGAGCTCCTCTTGTTTTCCTTCTTGATATCTATCTTCTCTTTGATACTTTTATTTCTGCATTACTTTATACTCAGTACCGCCTTATTTTTATTTCCAAACCATTTATTTGTTTTCAGGATTCAGAATTTATTTTTACGTTCTTTTCTAAACTTGATTTGTAGCTACAAATTTTATTTACCTTCTGTTTTTTAATGGTTGCTATTTTTCTTTACCTTATAAAACCATGTTACACATACTAATTTCAAAATCCTTTCCATTTTACTTTATCATTTCTATTTTCCCGAAAATTCTCTTTCTCTGTTGTTTTATATACTTTGAAATTTTAATTTTTATAAAATCATTCCGAATACAGGTTTGTTTTTGTTGTTTCATTTTCCTCTCCTTTCCCATAATTTAACAGATACCTCATTCCCAGCCCCTGTTCAAAACCAGGTATTATATTAGTAGTTCATGCCTTTCATCCTGCCAAGATTTTATAGACTCCTTTTCCTAGCCAGCTTGGCTTAGCTTTGTTCTGGGTTTAGAGTTGTCTCTGTTTTTTCCTGTGACCCTGGAGAACAACTCCAAACAGTGGTCACAGTATTTTTAAGGGTTTTGGGTTTTTTTTTTTTTTCCATTCAGGGGAGGTGCTATTTGAACTCCCTGTTTCAAATGGAAAGACTGATTTCAATCCTCTGCCTTATACAGAGTATTTTCTGTCCTTATTTTCATGCTTGAATTTAATTTTCAATGGACACATCTTGTTTGTTGTCCTAGAGCACACAGGGCTTTTACCTTTAGCCATCACTCTCTGTTACATGGTTTGCAACCATAACATCTTTGTGTATATGGTTACATATTTTGAAATTTATTTTAAAACTTGATTTCATCACTGCTAAGTAGTTTGCAATTGGGATAGAGAAGAAGTGAATTCCCACAGAAACTGATTTCACTATTCTGACCAGATATTTAGATTATTACTTTGAAATGTAACTCTGGAAGGTTAGGGTTAGGAGACCAGTCAAGGTTAATTATAGTAGAGAAGAGGAAATGAGTTAGACAGTATAAACGGCAGGGTTCTTTATCACTTTAAATAAATAAAGGAGGAACTGTTGGACAGCAAGGTAGACGTGGAATGGAATACTTTATGAAGTTTTGATGTGTTGAGATTGAGAATATCTTTGTGACAGCCAGTTGAAAATAATAAGCATTTGAGTGTGAAATAGACTATAATATTTATATATGGAAATCACTGGTATATGGGTAGATATTGAAACTATGGATGTGAATGAAATTTCTCAGAGAGAACTAACGAGCAATAAAAAAGGACCTAATGATGGAAGCAAGAAAAAAGGACCTAGTTTTGGAATTCAGGGGAACATGAATCTTCGTTTATAGTAGGGAATAAGGAAAAGGAAAGAAACCAGACTGAAGTGTAAGTGTCAGAAAGAAAAAGAAAAGTTGAAGCATATTGGTGCAGTGGAATGCTTCCTGAAGGAGGGAGTTGTCATTGGTATCAGAGAGTCAAAGAAGAGTGGTACTGGGATTACAAAGGGAGTCAGAGAGGGAGAGATGAAGAGAAGTCCACAGCTGAGAAGCAATTAGGGGAGTGATAACTTGATTGTATTTGGCCGTTGATTTTTGTCTTTCTTTTAGATTGAGGTAGAGAATCTTTTAAGGTCTACCCAATTTTTAATTTTGTATTAATTTGGTCTTTAGTGTTCTGTATTCAAGAACTACCTTGATTTTTTTTACATCATTTTATAAGACTGCTGTTTTATTTCATTTTTCCATATAATTTAGATATATTTTGTTCTTAAGATTATCCTGAACCATTTTTAAAGTTCAATGTTTGGAAATAATAGTAATTATACAATGGCCAGCCAAGATAGTTGAAAGGAAGTCACTAGCAATTATATATATATATATATATTTTCTTTTCATTTTTATCCTTTTCAGAACAAAGGGCATTTTTTTGTTGTTGTTGTTGTTTTGTTTTTAATCCACATACCCAATAAGTCTTTCAGAGGCTGAACAGGCCTCCTTGATGCCCAGCAGGTGCTTTAAGAAGGGTCTCATGTTACCTGGTAAATTATACAACCATTTATAAATGCTGTGAAGTTTTACAGTTAATTAAGTGGTATCATTTTGTAATGGATTATCCAGATTTATTAATTTATTTTTTCAAATTAGCACAATTTGGCACTGTGACAATAATGCACTTAGTGTTCTAAAATTGGTAATGCATCTCCTTAAACACTTACTTCCAAGGGCAGGGATAGCCATAGACATAGGTGGCAGCCTACAGCTATGTTAGTAAGGAGCCGCATGATTTCTGCTTAACTAAAAATAGCACCCCCACTGGCATACTTGCTTTCCTTAGCCTAAGCTTAACTTTTACTGTTAGTGTTTCTTAACAGATAACACAACTATTTCCTATTGTTTCAGATAAGTGACTATAGGCCTATATTTTTAAAAACTTGACCCAAATCCCATAGATAGTAGTGGAGCTGGAATTCATACCTTGTCTAGTTCTAACCTGTATTCTCTATGTTGTCTTTAGCTTTGTTAGCTAAAGGTAAAAGTAGGAGCATGTTCCCTGCCTTAAATATCTCTTCCCTCTGGTCTTTTCTAGTATCCTCTGTTTTCTCCCTCCTATTCATACATTTGTAGAATAGAGAAAGATAACATATAAATAATCAGTAACATTTTTGTGGAAAATTTCTCTAAGCAAAAATAAAGTACAACAGTGCAATCAGTATTTAGCCCTAATAAAATTATTCCAAAGAGTAAAAGACAGTTGTTGTTGTTGTTGTTTTTTAACTCAGAAATGAAAACCCAGTAAGACTGGCTTTGTAGCATACTCTGAATAAAAACAGAAACAGCCATTTCTTTATGGGAAAAATGTCTAAAGAGAGAAGAACAAAGAGCCAGAGAAAAGTTACAATGTGAGAAAAGAAATTTTAAAAAGAAATAAGGTAAATTTGAGCAGAAAGTGAATGTTTGATCATTCATGAAGAATTTGTCAATGGTAATTTTTCTTTCAAGTTAAAGAGTTAGAGGCAGAGAATAGCAGTTGAGTATTATATTCAAGGTAATTCTTGAAATTCGGTTTCAACATCAGACCTGATGTTGAAAATCAATTTTTGCTTCGTATGCCTTTTAATATGTTGTATATACTCAGACCCTTTGAACCTCATTATTGACATTGACTATTCTGTAACAATTTATTATAATTTTAGATTTATCTAAGTGGATTCTTTCCAAAGCATGATGCAGACCACTCATCCACAAGTCTTTCAACCCCAGAAAGGAGTTTCATCTTTATAAATAGTAGACCAATACATCAAAAAGACATACTAAAGGTAATTGCTTTTGGAAAAAATTATCACTTGGATCAGAAATTAAGAATTAGTTTTGTCATTGTCAAATTGCTACAAGGACCACTTCCAAGAATTTTCTCTCTTATAAGGAAAAGGTGGTGATAAATAGATATAATATCATTTATTAAGCATTCTGCTAGGTATTTACATATGATGTCTCATGTACTCTTCACAATTCTATGATATGATATTATCCCCATTTATAGTGAGGAAACAAATGTTAAATGACTTTCTTAAGGAAAGTAGTTAGAAAGTCACAGTTTCTATTTGAACTGTAGGCCTTCAAAATTTCTATGACTGATTTTTTGTTTGTTTGTTTGTTTGTTTATTTGTTTGTTTTTGCAGTACTGGGGATTGAACCTGGGGGCATTCTACCTCCGAGCTACACCCCCAGTCCTATTTTGTATTCTTTATTTTGAAACAGGGTCTCACTAAGTTGCAGAGGGCATCACTAAATAGCTGAGGCTGGCTGCGAACCCGGATCCTCTGGTCTCAGCCTCCCAAGTGCTGGGATTACAAGCGTGTGCCACCACACCCAGCACAACACTGTGATTTTTAACCATGAAGCCAGCGGCATTGGATATTTGTACTTCTAGTGAATGCTTGTGTTTCATACAGGTTCAAGGCCTCCAAAGGAGTATTATAACTACTTGGGTATGGCTTTTCCTAATAAGTAATTACATCTACTTAGTTTCTCAGTTGAATCTGCCCCTTTTGGTCGCATCTCAAGGTTGGCAATACTATCTTTATTTACATGGTACTTCTGTGTTTTATTTATATATTTCTAGTTAATCCGACGTTATTACAATATGAAGTGCTTAAAGGAATCCACTCGATTGTACCCCATTTTCTTTCTGAAAATTGATGTTCCTACTGCTGATGTGGATGTAAATTTAACACCAGATAAAAGTCAAGTATTACTACAGAATAAGGTAACCATTTTCTGATAACTTTTATATTAATATATGCTATGTATAAACTTCTGTTTTCATATAAAAAGGACTTGTTTGTATTTTTCTTTTTATCATTTTAAATCTGGTCTGTGGTTAATATTTGTTCATTTTTATTTTTAGGACGCCGTTTTAATTGCTCTTGAAAATCTGATGACAACTTGTTACGGGCCACTATCTGGTACAAATCCTTACGAAAATAATAAAACAGATGTTTCCTCAGCTGACATGGTTGTTAGTAAAACAGCAGAAACAGATGTGCCTTTTAATAAGATGGAATCATCTGGAAGTAATTACCCGGATGTTGATGCTGTTCCTTTCCAAAGTGATGTACAAAATGATGAATCTAGAAAACACACTAATCACTGTTCAAATCCTCAGATAAGTATTGGAGATCACAGTAGTAGTGAAAATTCTAGCATTAATAAGGACACTAGTAGTACACTTCAAAAACTCCCAGCGAGTAATTTATCACGGAAGGATCACCAGAGCGAATTTAGTGAAACTTGTGTTGGTTCTCCTGTGCACTCCCCGTTAGAACATGGCAATAAAGGTCACATAGACGAGCATCGGGAAAGCGAAAAAGAAGCTGTTCTTGAGATGCCTTTGGAAATTTGTGCAGATGACTGGAGCAAGGGAAAGGCACTTAAAAATTCAGAGGGAGAGAATATCGAACCTGTAAAAATTTTAATGCCTCAAGAAAGTTTAGCATGTAAAGTAAATAACAATAGTCATCCATGCCTTGAACAAGAGAATCTCAGGGATGGTCCTTCTAACAAAAAATCAAATGTAATAGATAACAAATCTGGACAGCTTACAGCCTATGATTTAATTAGCAATCGGGTAATCAAGAAACCCATGTCAGCAAGTGCCATTTTTATTCAAGAACATCGTGCTCAGTTTCTCACAGAAAATCCCAAGGTTAGTTTGGAGGATGCAACAGTACAAATGGAAGAACTGTGGAAGACATTGAGGGAAGAGGAAAAATTGAAGTAAGTTTCCAGAGCTTGCATGTGACCTGAATGCTCAGCTGTTTCCATTCTATATGACTCACTAGATGAAAAAAAAAATTAGTTATGGAAAAGCAGAATGGAAAATGTCTCTTGGCTTGGCCACAGTATCATTTTTTATATCATTTTTTGGTTGTTAATTTAGAAGGTTTTTTTTTTTTTTGAGGGGTTGTTTGGTGTAAACCTTAGCTGCTTGAATTATTAAGTTTCTTGGTAAAGGCTTTCCATTCTTCTCAATTTAAAACCACCATTTCCTCCTCTTTATTTTCTGGTTTTTGAAGAACTTCTCTATGGCAACACTTTTTTTAAAGTTGTTGTATTAGAACAGTTAAAATTGGGCTGGGGATGTACCTCAATGGTAGGTACTTGCCTAGCATGCACACGGCCCCCAGCACTGCAAAAAACAAAACAAAACTTCAGAGAACATTTAAAACAATGGTGTTTTTAATATCTTTAGTACTCCATTTTTAAAACTGGTCTCTAAAATGTGTAACAGAATAAAAAAAATTGTCCCGTTGTTGCAGGATCAATTTAGTGGTGCTAATACTACCCCTGTTTAGTATAACTCAAAGTTTGCTTCTAAAATTTATTATTTATTTATTAGTGACTTATAAACCATAGTGGGTGTTTTGATATGTAAATAGGGATTTGATTTGTCTCTGATTAAAATATTACTTGTATCAGATGGCACAAATAAGTGTTCCAAAGTAATATGACAGTTGTTTCTAGTTGACTTAGGCTACTTAATATAAACATTTTGTTTGAGTGATATAGTTACCAGAAAATGAAAGAGGAGAATTATATCCCCAATCATCTCTTGTTATCTAAAGTATCTCTGTACTGTGGCAAATATCTGGATTTATTTTTATTTTTATTTTTTTTGCGATACTGAGGATTTGAGGATTGAACCCAGAGGCATTCTACCTCCGGGTTACATCCCCAGCAGTATTTTTTTTAGTCTTTATTTTGAAACAGGGTCTCACTAAGTTGCAGAGGGCCTCACTAAATCAGCCTCCCAGATACAGGGATTACAAGCATGCGCCACCACACCCGGCTAGAAAAAAGTTTTTAATGTCATTCCTCATCCAGTTTATATTTGGTGATAAACTACATGGATACTTAAACAATTCTTATTGATTAGCTTGGTTTTAATAAAAACTACCAATTTTATAAGGACCACTGATAACACCAACATGGAAATCCTCCATAAATTAACTTCTCCCCCTCCCCCTTTTTTTTGTGGTACTAGGGATGGAACCCAGAGGCATTCTACTTCTGAGCAACACCCCCAGTCCTTTTTTTTTTTTTTTA
>PVLC010016400.1:0-35897 GCA_004027655.1 Graphiurus murinus | reverse complement strand
TATTCCTTCTTCCTTTGGTTTGATTATGATTGATGGTTATTTAATGAATACCTTACTTGATGTGAATATTGTGGGGTAGCCTGCAGACATGTTATACTAGCTGATAACATGTGTTGATTGGTTTTATTTATTTCTGAGCTCTAAGTCCCTGCTATGCTTGCCAGGATTATATAATTGAAACTATCTCACAACAATAGAAGAAAACATACATGATCTTCTCGTAAAATATTTTATAAAGGCTGGAGTCCTATGGAAGCTATTCCATTAACAATGGATATAATTGATTCTTGTCCTCTTCCACATATCAAGGCTGAAACAGGAAAATAGTTCCTGCTATATAGGTAACAGCTAATGTCATAACAGGTGGAATAGCCTACTGCCATTACTGGCAGCAGGAAGGGAATGGCTCTTCCTGCCCCTTTCCTCTTCTCTGTGGCCAGGCACTAAGCTAACTCTCAAAATAACAGCCAGATTCCTCACTGGTATCAACAAGATTGATATGGAATCTCTAACCAAGCTCTGGATTTATTTCCTAGGTCTAAATTCTCTTATAATATCTCTTGCTATAAAGAAGATAAAGTGCATGGTACTTTATTTGTTGGCCTACTCATACTCCAAGCTAAGCTGGAGCAGGGTATTTTGCCCTAGAACACTTTTCTCCATAGAAGACCCAAACAGTCCTTTAAATGGAAGAACTGTGCCACCCGGAGGGATTCTGCATGTTCTGTTTCATCTCTGCTTATCCATTGTTATCAATAAAGCTTTTACAATTTTTCATTAATAGCGTGGGTCACTGTGTACTGGATCACAATATACAGAATCCCTGTGCATGAGAGGAAGGACATGACAGTGTGTTCTCACTTTTGATTTAGATTATGGATACTTTGAATAATAAAGTAGAATTTCATATCTCATATAACCTAGAAATGTCCATGCATAAACAATTCATGGGAAATATTTCTGGAAGGAAATTCTAAATTCATATGAAGTATTTAAGTTTTCAAAAATTAGATCTTGTCTCTCCAACTTGATTGCATGCATTATCAAAGATAGACATAATTTCCAGCTTTACAATTGCCTTGAAGTGCTTGCCTCAAATTTTAAATATAGTAGATAATGAATGTGTGTTGATTTATAAATTTATGGATTTGCCTGTGTTTTGATTTTATTCATTGCATTAAAAGAATATTTCTTATTATACTGAGTAATGTATTCATGTTAAAATGTATAATATATACACCTAATACAAACACTATATATTGAAAGAAAAAAAAAGTCCTACTGATTTAGAGTGCTTTTATCCTTCTCTGTTATGATTTTTTGTGCATTTATTTAGGGATATCTAGGATAAATGAAATGCTCTCCATTAGTAGTACTACTTTTTGCTCAAGCAATAGTACATAGAACACTTTTCTGCTAAATGATACTGATAAATATATTTCATTCCATATAACTACATATAGTACCTATATAGTATTTAGAAAGGATTCTATAGTTTTTCCTAACTACACTATGTTTTGCATATCCCCTGTGTATATTTGTGTTCATGTATGTGTACACATGTATATAAAAGTGATTTAAACAGAAAAAACAATCACTATTGTGGAGTTCACATTCTTATTAGGAGAAACAGATAATTAATATATGTTATATTTGATGGATTAAGTAATATTAAAAAATAAATATAAGACTAGTAATACTGGATAAGGGAGTTTTGCTATTTACTACCAAAAAAATGTATAGAAGTTCTAGGTATGTTGGCAAACACCTGAAATTTCAGTATTTGGAAGGCTGGTAGAGGAGGATCACACTTTTGAGGTGAGTTTAGCAAATTAGGACTACCAGAAACATAGTAACACCCTGTTCCAAATTAAAAAAAAAAAACTGGGGATGTAACTGAGAGGTAGAATGTCCCTGGATTTAATCCCTAAAATCATGCACACACACACACACACACTTTTTCTTATAGAAGGTCTCAGTGAGGGGAGATTAACAATGACAGGTTAGAGGAAGACAGCCCATTTCAGTTGCTCCAAGAATCATAACTCAACTAGTGGGAAAATTACTTTTTGGTAAGAAAAGAAAAGCATCCAAAACTCAATAGAAGAAAGACAGTAGAAATGTGGTTGAATTGGAGACAATGCAGAGAGCAGAGGACTGAAAAAAGCTTCACATGTCCTTCTGGTGAATGGAGAACAGAGATGGATGCTATCTTGGCAAGGTCACATGGGAGCTGGTGGCTGCCAGAACCTGGTATCTTTCAGAGACTATTGGTCATGGTTCACTAGATTATCAGAACTCAAAACATATATACATATATATATATATATATATATACATATATATATATATATATGTTAAAAGGGGATTTATCAAATCAGCTTATAGTCCAAAGCTGTGTAGCCCCAAGTTGTTGACTGTATGTGTAAAGTGGAGGAACTGGCAGCTGGTCCAGTGCTCCAAGAGCTGGAATCTCAGAATCAACTGACCACTAATTCAGTCCCAATCCAAGATGAAAAGGCCAAGAGACTCTGCAGGGAAACTATGGTGAGAGTCCAGTTCAGAGAGTGGAAGGCTGATATCTCAGACAAGAGCAGACACACTTTCTCCAGAAAGAACCACACATGCATTCATGGGGCTTTGTCCTTCTCTTATCCAGGTCCTGTACCTTTCGGAAACCCGTTGCCTACATTGAAGGCAGGATTTCTTCAATTTGCCATTAAATAAACTAGTCCTCTCATCAACACATGCAAAGTCACACAATTTTAGTTGTTTTATGATCCAGTCAACTTGAAAATCCAGACTAATAATCACAGAGACCAACTCCAGGAAAGAAGATGATAAATTTTCTTGAGCCAGTGATTGCAGATAACCAACACCAAAAGCAATAACACTCTTCTTTCCATGCTCGGATACTCTCCAGTCAACCCAGCCAAACTATCCATTGAGGTTGTGTAGCTGAAGCTGAACTCCTTTGGACTGAGAAATGATAGACCCTTATTGCATGGAACCTAGTGGCTATAACCTGTCTCTTCAAGACCACTGTGAATCTCCAGACCAGACAGCCATATTACCTAGTGAAATTCTGTGGCTGTAGTTGAACTAGTCAGTACATAGAAACAACAGATCTTTTCTACAGAAACTTGAGTAGCTATAAAGGAGCTTGTCAAGGCCATGAGTTTACAAACTGCCTCAGCAGGAGCCTTCATGGCTCCAAGGAATGTGTGGCAATCAACAAACCAAACCCATGGGGTCTATAAGTTTGCAAACCATCCCTGCAAGGTGGGAATGGGGGCTACAGTGATATACACTAGAAGTGTGAATTAGCAGACAGTCCCTAGGGGCCCCTGAGTGGGACTGAAGATCTTCAGTTTAATCCACTTCTGTGGGGTCTCCTGTGATAATCACAGAACTGCCAGCAGTGGAGTCTTTGGTGTGATATAACTCAGCCAAATGTTTTGCAGCCTTAGAAGGATATAAACTCTCACCCAGCAGTGTCTGGGTACCACAAGTATGAAGGACTATGGCCAGAAAGATCTCATGTGACCACAGCTGCAGGAGCAGCAATGGTGTCCCTAGGGCAAAATAACTCAGCCACCTAAGCCCCAGGTTAAGAATGGTGTGATCTCTCCATAGCAGAGTTTAGACTGGGAAAGTATGGAGGCCAGAGGCTAGCAGGGTTTCATGTGATCACAGCTAGCAGAGCAGCAGCAGTGTCTTTGGGGCAATTTGACTCAGCCATGCCATACATCATGATGCAGCACTCTCTCAGCCAGCAGATTTTGTATCTGGAGATTATGCATGCCAGTGACTGACAGGGCTCCACATAATCGCTACCAGCAAATTATCTGTGGTGTACCTGGGACATTAATGCTCAGCCAAACAGGCCATAAATTTAAAGAGTAATAAACTCTGGCCCTAATGAACTTGTGACCTCAGAGGCTGGAGGCCACCACACTGCTTGTTTTCACATGTTCACAACCAGCAGAGTAATAGTGATGTCTGTGGGGATTACATCCAAATCAGCAGGCCACAGGTTCTGAATACAAAATCATACTCTCTGGTCCTGCTGAGATTGAGACTAGAGAGCACAGTGGCTTGCAGCCAATCAGAGACTACTGGTTGGCTATGCTGGATACTTACTATATCTTGTTAAGGAGGTTCTAGGAGACAAACTGAAAAGTCTGATTATGTGAGACAGTTTTGTTGTGGCAAATATACACCCCCAGCTTAGTTATTAGTATAAAGGGATAAAAAATAGACACAGAACTCTCATATAAAAACGAAGAGAATGCAAGGCAACAGAAATGCAAAGCTGAGAATTCTGAAACCATTAGAATGAAGACCAAAAAGGCTACAATGACCTTCCACAACTCAGCAACAAGGGAGATTGCCAATACTGAACTGCAGAAAATTCCAGGAGAATTCAGAATTTTTATTTTCAATATTTGATAAGGACTTATAAATGAAATCAGAGAAAATATACAGAACATGAAAGAAAATGCCAATAGAGAAATTGAGGCCTTATGTAAGAACCAAAAAGCTCTGAGCAAAATGAAGGAAACAATAAATGAAATAAAGATCTTTATAGAAAATACCTCTGGCAGACTAGACCAAAAGGAAAAAAGACTCTCACTTTTTGAAAACATATTATTCAAAACTTAACACACATCAAAGACAACATGACAATAAGACCAGAATATTCAAGAAATTTGGATAATATGAAATTACCTAACTTACAGATAATTGGCATTGAATACCGTCTAGAAGCACAAACCAAGGACATTGAAAACCTCTTCAGAGAAATAACATAAGATGTTAACCCAATTGTAAATAATGAGATGGACACTCATGTAAAGAGACATTCAAGCCAAGCATGATGGCACATGCTTGTAATCCTAGTACGTGGAAGGCTGAGACTTGAGGATGCAGGTTAGCAGACAGCCTCAGCTACTTAGTGAGGTTCTTCACAACTTAGTGAAACCCTGTTTCAAACTAAAGAATAAAAAATAGGACTTGGGGTATATCTCAAAGGTAGAATGCCCTGAGGTTCAATCCCCAGTACCGCAAAAAATAAAAAAGAAGACATTCAAAACCAAATTACACAAGATCAAAGACTAAGTTCTCCACATCACATAATAATCAAAATAACTAAAATAAAGGTCAAGGAGAGAATTTTAAATGCATTGAGACCTAAAGAACAGGTGTCACTCAGGGACAAAACACTAAGAATCACTCTGGCCTTCTCAATCCATATCACAAAAGCCAGGAGGGACTAATATGATATACTCCAAACACTGAAAAAAACAAAACCAACCTTCAAATAAGATTGCTATATCAAACAAATATATCTTTCAAAAGTAACAGAGAAATAAAAACTGTCCAAGATAAACAGAAACTAAAAGAATTCATGACTACTAAGCCATCACTAGAGAAAATACACACATACAGACACACAAACACCAAAGTAAATATCAAAACCAGAGAAAGGGTGAATTCTACCAGATAAGCAACTAAGTGAAGATGAAATATAATAGAAAATATAACTCAAAATTATAGGAAACTAAAATCATCTCTCAATTATAGCATTGAATACCAGAGTTCTAAACTTCATGTATTGAAAGGAATAGACTGGAAATGTGGATTAAATAACATAATACAATTATATGTTGCTTGAAAGAAACTTACCCTACAAATAAAGATATTCATAGGCTAAAGGTTAAAAGATGGAAAAAAGATATACAATGAAAATATAGACTGAACACAAACAGGGGTAGCAACTCTCATATCCAACTATTCAACATAGCAGACCTTAAGTCAAAATTTTTTACAAGAGACAAAGTGGATCACTTCTTATTAATGCAAGCAACAATCCAACAAGAAGATTTAAATGCAATATAAATCATTGCATCTTTTCAGATGATAATTGAATGAAAGTAGATATCAGCAACAGGAAAACCAAAATGACATATAAATACATGGAGATTGAATCATACACTTTGAATAAGAACTACATCATAGAAAAATAAGGAGAGAAATAAAAAAATCCTAGAATTAAATGAAAATAGAGATAAAACATACCAAAATCTATGGGACATTTTGAAAACCTAAACCAACAAATATCAAGGAAAAAATTAGAAACAATAAAAATCTTTCCATAAAAGCAAAGTCGGTTTAGACCCAATACTTCAAAAGTTACTCCATGAAATTGGAAGAGATATAATTCTTCCAAACTCCTTCTATGAAGTCTCTACTACCATAAAATCAAAACTGAATAAAGATACTCCAAGAAAAAAAAATACAGACCAATATCCTTGATGAACATAGATGTAAACAATCTAAATAAAATACAAGTGATATGTATTCAAAACCATATCAAGAAAATTATACACTATGATCAAGTTTGTTTCATTTCAGAGATTCAAGTCTGTTTCAATATATGTAAATTAATACGTGTCATTCACCACATCAACATAACTAAGAAAAAAATCACATTATCTTCACAAGAGATGCTGAAAAAGCATTTTACAAAATACAACACCCATCCATGTTAAAAATACTGCAGAAAATCAGAAAAGAAGAAATTTACCTCAACATAATTAAGGCAATATGCAATAAACCCAAACCAATATCATACTAAATGGAGAAAAGTTGCAGAAAATTCTTTAAAATCAGGAACAATGCAAGAATGCCAACTGTCACCACTTTTTTTAAATATAGTACTCAAGATTCTTGCCAAAGCAATAAGACAAGAGAAGGATATGAAAATAATTCAAATAGGAAAAGAAGAACTGAAATTATCTCTATTTTCAGATGACATAGTCCTATATATATAAGACACAGAAAACTAAACCAAAAGACTTCTAGATGTGATTAGCAAATTCAGCAAAGTAACAGGATACAAAATAAATCTAAAAAAAATCAGTAGCTTTTCTATATGGTAGCCAGGAATCCACTTAGAAAGAAATCCGGAAAACAATGGCAATCATAAAAAACACGAACAACAACACCTGCTGGCGAGGGTGTGGAGAACTGGGAACCCTAATACATTGTTGGTGGGATTGCAAACTTGTGCAACCACTGTGGAAAACAGTATGGAGGATCCTCAGACGAATGGGCGTGAACCTACCATATGACCCAGCAATACCACTACTGGGTATATACCCACCAGAATGGAAACCAAATTATCAGAACGATGCATGTGTATCTATGTTTATAGCAGCTCAATTCACAATAGCCAAACTATGGAAGCAGCCAAGATGTCCAACCACAGATGAATGGATTACAAAACTATGGGATATGGATATGTACACAATGGAATTTTACTCAGCCATAAAGAAGAATAAAATCATGTTCTTTGCAGGGAAATGGATGCAACTGGAAAACATTATGTTAAGTGAGATTAGTCAGTCACAAAGAGTTAAGAAGCATATGTTCTCCCTAATATGTGGATGCTAGGTAGAATATGGGGCATAGGAGGGTCTCCAGATGAAAAGGAGAGATCCTCGATAAGCAAAGAAGTTGATTTAATTGTAGTGGATGGATGGGGCAGAGGGACACCCTAAAGCACATGATGTACTTAGACAATCATATCAAGGTCACTCACTGAAGTGAACCTGAGGGGGAGGGAGGGGGAGGGAATGGGGTGGGAATTGGGGAAGGGGTCAAATGAGAAATGTGTGCAAATATGTTGTTAACAACTAGTACTTAACAAAGATGTATGCTATATTGCACGAATTACTACAATAAAAAATTATAATTTAAAAAAAAAAAGAAATCCGGAAAACAATTGCTTTTGCAATAACAGCCAAAAACAATAAAATACCTAGGAATAAATCTAACCAAGGAGATGAAAGACTTCTACAATGAAAATTATAATACACTAAGGAAAGAATTTGATTGAAGATTTTAGAAGATGAAAAGATCTCCCTTGCTCTTAGATAGGCAGAATAAATACTATCAAAATGACCATTCTACCAAAAGTGATCTAAAAAGTCAGTGCAATCCCTCTTGAAATATCAATGCCATACTTCACAATACTAGACAAATCAGTCATTAAATTCCATATGGAGAAACAAAAGACACAGAACAGCTAAAGCAATTTCAGCAATAAGAAGTATGTTGGAGACATCACAATTCTTGACTTCCAATTATACTACAGAACTATATTAGCAAAACCATGATATTGTCACAAAAACAGACACATAGACCAATGAAATAGAATAGAAGATACAGAAACAAATCCACACACTTATAGGCAATTGATTTTCAACAAAGGTGCCAAACATATATGTTGGAGAAAAGACAGCTTTTTTAACAAATGGTGTTGAGAAAACTGATTATCCATTTATAGAAAAATGGAATTAAACCCTTACTTCTCACTCTGCACAAGAATCAACTCAAAATGGATCAAATAACTGAAATTAGACACGTAACTTTGAAGTTTGCTAGAGGATGGCATGGCATAGATCCAACACTCCAATATATAGGCACAGGTAGAAACTTCCTCAATAAGAACCCCTTAAAGCTCAGGAAATTAAAATAAGAATAAAGAAATGAGATGGCACTAAACTAAAAAGTTTCTACTTATCAAAGTAAACCACCAAAAGTTTAAGAGAGCCTACAGAATGGGAGATCTTTGCCAGCTACTTCTCTGATAGAGGACTAATATCAAGGATATTCAAAGTACTTAAATGATGTAACACTAAAAAAGTTAAATAAAATAAAACTTAAAATGGGAAATTGAACTAAATAGACACTTCACAAAGAAGAAATGCAAATGGCCAATAAATATATAGAAAAATGTTCAACATTACTGGCAATTAGGGAGATGCAAATAAAAACTACACTGAATTCCCTCTAACCACAATTAGAATGGTAATCATCAAGAAGTCAAACAACTATAAATGCTGACAAGCATGTGGGGAAATAGGAACTCTTCTACGCTGTTGGTGGAGTTGTAGATTAGTGCAGTCACTATGGAGATCAATGTAGAGATTCCTCAGAAAATGGGAATGGATCCACATATAGTCCAGAGATATCTTTACTGGATATTGTTTAAAAGTACTCAAATCAGAACATTATAGTAATACATGCATATCCATGTTTAAAGCAGCATAATTCATAATAGTCAAATTATTGAGCCAGCCTAGGTGTCCATCAAAATATAAGTGGATTACAAAATTATGGGCTATACACAGAATGGAATTCTACTCAGAAATAAAGAAGAACAAAATTATGTAATTTTCAGGAAAACGGATGGACCTAGAGAACATTATGTTAAGTGAGATTAGCCAGTCACTGAATGTGAAATGTCATAGGTTTTCTCTCAAATGAGAAAGCTATGGAATAATTGGGATACAAAAGGGACTTTAGATAATAGAGAAAAATTACAGTGGAGTGAGGAAAGTGGTTTTAGGGATGTGGGGGGGAGAGGTTAAATTAATGAAGGAAACCGTTCCATTGGCATAATGTGCATATGTGAAAAAACAAATGACATTCTCAATATTTTGTATGGGGAATGGGGAAGAGGATGTGGGGAGGGAACCAAGCAAAAGCTCACCAAGTGCTGTGTGCATGTATGTCACTACCACTAGAACTACATTATGATGTGAAACTAAAATGCACCAATAAATTAATAAAAATAAAGTAAAATAAAAATGCCTCAGTGCCAATGTGACATTATGCAGGTATCTGAAAAGAAAAGTCTACAGTCATCTAGGGGCTTCTCATCCTCCAAAGTGAGAAAAGAGTATATAGGGAGCTAGGAATGTTCAAACTGTAGCAAGGAGGCCATGGATTATATACCAGGTTTCACAATGTGGTAGGTGAAGCTCAGACACCCTTTTTAGGCTATGCTATTTCATCGGCTTTACACTAAGGGATAAAAGAGATGAGCAAGTTATGGGCAGGTTGGCATTAGGATAACCTCAACTTACAGTACACTGTTTCCTGTGTTACTAATAGACTTTATAAGGGTGATGTTGGAAGCAGCCAGAATAAGTGGGAGATAATTTCAGAAATCCAGATGAGAAAGTAGAGGCTTGATAGGTATGCTGTCAATGGACATGGAAGGAATTGGTAGTAATCTGTTTATATTTGCAATCAGTACCAGTAGGAAATAGTGATGGACTGCGTGGGGCATATGAAAAATAACAGAGCCCAAGAAGAGTTGAGGTTTTCTGGCTGAAATAACTAGCAGGAAAAAGTTATGAGGGAGAAAAAAAGCTCTATTTGCCATTTGTAAAATTTAAAATGACAGTTTCTTACTCATAGGATCTAGGTGAAAGTGGTAGAGAAGGCATGAGTGGTGAGAAAGAAAAAAAAAAATGAATGGATTAAGACACCTGCCATTTGAGGCACAGTAGAAGGATTCAGCAATAAAGAACATTCTGTGATTGGTGAGGATAATAATTAAAATTGAGATTATCAGGAGTAGTAGTTATTAGCAATGATTAAGTCATGACCATGGTAGTTAATCTTCGAGATAAGGACATCGATAGCAGAAAACAAAAAGTCTAAACACTGAAGAAAAAAGTAATGAAAGAATCATTTTTAAACCATAAAAATTATGAAATAATATAAAATTAATTTATTTAAATAACAGTGAACTAGCTATAATTATATATAAAATTAAAATTCAGCATAAACTGAATTCTAAGTATATTTGACTAAACAAATACTACAGTTTTAAGAAAAGTATTGTTCAAATTTAAGTGTAAAAATGGCTCACTTCCTTTTTATTTTCTTACCCTTCAGATGTCGTTTTCACATTTTGGCATTAAGCATTTTCATCTGAAAAACATTAGTTGTGATTTTCTTATGTAACCCACAGCAGTTTTGTAATGCCTGAGGTATAAAAAAAGTAATGGAAGACATTGATTCACAGCAAGACTTCACATTTTCGTTATGAAAATCGACTATCACATCATACTATCTTTCGAGATCACTATACCTCAAAGGTCAATTGAATAATCTCTATGAAGTCATTATCCAAATGTTTTGACATTGGTTATTTCATTTCTTTCATTTTTCTTCTTGACATATTCTGATTAAACTCTCAATCAGTGATACTTTATTTGTATCACTCAGTTACATATTTACTTGTGCCCAAGTATCCATGCAGACTCATATATACACACATGCAAATTTTGCTTCAGAATCTAACCTTCTCTTGAATTAGTGCTGTGGTGTTCTGCTCTTTTGTAATAAAGGACTCTATTCAATTTTACAAAATTATACTCTGTGGTATCTATTGTTACTTTTTTTCTGTGGTGGTGATGCTAGGGATTTAACCTAGAGGCATTCTACCTCTGAGCTACACCGTCAGCCCTATTTTATTTTATTATTTTATTTTATGGAAGCAAAGTCTCGCTAAATTGGCTGAGAGCCCCACTAAGTTGCTAAGGTTGGTTTTGAACCTGTGATACTCCTGTTTCAGCCTCCCAAGTACTGAGATTACAGGCATGTGCCACCATGCCCAGCTCCTATTTTTATTTTAAGAAATTATCACCTACATAGAGGCTAAAAACAACACATATTTGTGGTCTCCCAAGTCTATAATAGGTCATAAATTCGTGTTGGTTCAGCTGGCTTCTTTGCTCAAAGGTTTATAAGTGACTGGCATCAAAGTGTCAGCGTCAGTCTCCTCAACTGACTGCATTCTTATGAAGAAACCACCAAAACAGCCTGATTCCAAGTTCACTCAGGCTGTTGGTAAAATCCAGTTCCTTAAAATCCAGGGAAATAGTAGCAGCATTCTCCATTTCATTGCTGTCTGTAAGGGAAAGGGCGGTCCTCTGCTCCTAGATTCTGCTTTCAGATTCTTATTTGTGGCCTTTCAAAGTTGAAGTATCTCTGAGTTCTACTCACTCTTTTGTCCCCAACTGCTAATATCTCATGATTAGAACTGGCTCACCTGAATGAATAATCCAGGTCCTAAGACTCATAGCTTTAATTACAATTTTAACTTAAGTTATTGTCAGCTTCAGGATAATTGAACGTGGACATTTTGGGAGGACGATTGAGCCTAACACATATACACACCTTCTCAATCATAATCAGCTTTCAGACTTGTCTTTTATACTTCTTGTCTGATTAGCATCTTCTGTACTATCGTCATCAAGTCCACTGTAATATCATTATGCAATAACTTGGATTTAACTACTTTTTGAGTCATTAACATATATATGCATATATATGTATATATTTGTATATATGTATATATGTATATATGTGTATATATGTATATATGTCAAACATAATTTTTTATCCTCAATTTTCATATTATTGGCCTATTCTTTGTCTACTTCTGCACAGATCCCCTTAGTAAATTTTATGACAATGAGAACCCCTATTTCAGCTTTGCAATTTTTTTATTGATGCCTTGTAATTATGCACCATAGTGAAGTTCAGAGTGATAGATACATACATCAATACAGTATTCGTTGTGTGTTTCCCTCTGGTTCCCACTCACTGCACCCCATTTCCCAAAGATAGTGTTTACAAGGATACAAGTAACTTCATGTATGAAACAAAGAGACATTTGAATAGATGTCAATATTTTCATCTTCAAAATACACAAAAAGCCAGGTGTGGTGTTTCATGCCTATAATCCCAGAACTTCGGAAGTGGAGAAAGGAAGATTGCAGGCTTCAGACCAGTCTCAGTAACTTAGTGAGACCCTCAGTCATTTAGTGAGAGAGACCCTGTTTCAAAATAATAAAATAGGGCTAAGAGTGTAGCTCAGAGGTAGAATGGCCCAGGGTTCAATCCCCAGTGCTACCAAAGGTAAAAAATCTATACATATATACATGATAGATAAATGATGGATAGATGTGTGTGTATGAACCAAAATCCAGATTCCTCATCCTCCTATTATCAACCACATCTAGATGACAGGACATTCAGTTCTCTCTTTGATTCAGTTATGATAAACTACACTTTATAAATACTTTCTACCTGTGTGTAGCACCATCATTAAGTTAGCAATTCTACAGATATTTTACATGCCAATCATTTTCATGAAATTAGGTTACATTATTATCTTTTACTCAGTTCTAAGTGAAAAAAAGGTTCACATTTCTTTAACTGCTTTCTGATGGGTGATTTACAGAAACCTTGTGGTATGTGTCACCAGATGTTCAGGACCCAGAGGCTGAGGGTTGTAAGATTGAGCGGCTCTTTAGAGTATATGAGACCTTGAGGCAAACAGGGGATCCCTCCAAGCTATAATTAATGCCTCACACAGAGGTCATTGTAACTTTGCCATATTTTTTAAAATCAAGATATAGAAAATGTCTTCATCTAAATGGAGTATATGCAGTACATCTGAAGGAAAGATACGTTTATCAATTTAGCACGCAGAAAAAATACATGTTTATAATTGGAACCCCTCCAATGCCAAAATTTTTTCATTATTCTCATGTTCAATTTCGCATATATTGAGTAAAAACACAATAAAATGTGAATGTATGCATAGAATATAAAATTTTTAATTGTAATTTAAAATTACAAGATAAAAGTTTGCATTCATCTCAATTTTTCCTTTGGAAATGCTGTTACTTGGTTGTTAGTAAACTGGGTTTTCTTTTCAGAAAATTTAAGAAGCTTTAAAAATATCATAACAAATTTTTCATTAAAACATAGCTATTTATCTTTGACAGGTGGAATCAGATGTAAAATTATGCATTAGGACTCTTATGTTCAATTAAATAAACCAGAATGTTTAACTCAGGGAGGTTTTATGTATAGAAGGCAAAAGAATGTTAGTTATCTAGATTTATTCTGCTTGAGAAAACTGTAGACAATTATATCTCTGGGACAGTAGTATAAACCAGGGCATTCTGATTAGGACCCACAGATCCAGCAAAAACAGAATGCTGAATTAAATCTAAATATTATCTTGAAAAATGTGAGAAATGTAATCTGCTCAGGTATTAGGGTTCAAATCCACATATGATAAGGCATTTTGAAAATTTACATATAGAATCCACATATAAATCCACATCCCATTATCATTCCCTATACAGAAGTCACATGAAGAAACACCTTTATTTCCATGATATCCCCACTAAATCCAAAGAGTGCAGTTTTATATCAGGGCTTTTATCCTTTGTGAACACAGTCTAAGAGGCAAATGAATTTTATTGATCTGCACAATGAGAGTTAAAGACTAGATGACAAACTTAATTAGCATTAAATCCAATTATAGATGCTTTATAATATATATGATAGCTTACCTGTTTCTGTATATATTGTTTCTAGTTTCAAAAAATGCTATTAAACATATAATTTGGCTTATCATTTTCTTTTTTATATTATTTATTTATTTATTTACTTGCTTACTTACTTATTTATTTTGTGGCATTGGAGATTGAACCCAGGGGCATTCTAACTCTGAGCTACACTTCCAGCCCTATTTTATTTCTTATTTGGAAACAGGGTCTCACTAAGTTGCTGAGGGCCTCACTAAGATGCTAAGGTTGGCTTTGAACCTGTGATCCTACTATCTCAGCCTCCCAAGTACTAGGGTTATGCCCGGTTTAGTTTATCTTTTTTTTTTCACTACTTCTCTCTTTGATTTAATATATCTATCTTTACAATATAAAGGTCAGAAAATTCCTGTTTTTGTTTTTCTTCTTAGTTACTTGTTGCCTATAGTCTCAACTGACCAGTATCTTTAGCTCCATTTATTCTCTTGTAACAATCTCTGTCACTTATAAATTCACTAGAACTCACAATCAATCCAGATTCTCTCAATTCAAGCTGGCATCAACTATTCACTACACTAATACAAAAGCCTTCTCTCTGGACTTCCTTCTCGCCACCACCACCCCCACCCCCATATTCCTATTGTCAGATCTCTTCAAAGTATTCAGGGTAATTGTTTTTAAAATATCACCACATTGTATTATTTACTTAAAAAAACTATCCAATGTTTTTGGATGCTAATTTCACTTAAAGTAGAATCAGAATTCCTAACAACTAGCCTAAAGACATTACATGACCTTGCTTCACTGTTTCTTGGAATGCTCCTAACTAGCCCCAGAGTACAATTCTTTCTTGTAATTCTTCTCAGCAAAACTAAACTCTGATTTGCAAATGGTAAGCCTATCAAAATCTTTATACAGGAATGATAATATCGGCCTCTCCATAAAGTGGGAGAAATGACACTGGATTACAAAACTTTTGTTACTGTATTACCTTTGGTGCAATTGTCTGTGACTTGACTATGATCTTCAGTAAAATGAGCACTACTTCATGAAAGAGTCTGTAAAAATGTCTCATGGGTGGTCTTCCAAACTCATATTCTTGATTAGAATCAAATAACAAGAATTGATAACACATTAAACAATACTATGTAAGTATAAAATGGCCTTCTGTTTACCTAAGGCACTGAAAAATGGTGATGTTATGACATCTTTGCATATTCTTTTTTTTATCTTCCTTTGCCTATGATTTTTTTTACCATTTCTATATTTTCAGATTTAATTTTTTTTAACTTGTTAAGCTTAATTGTTAATAACATAATGGTTGGTATGTCTTTTGAAAAAAATCTTTTCTGAGAGTATCTTTTAATGGGAGATCTTATTATTAATACTTTTTATAAGAATTTTTATAATTGATTATTTAAGCTTTTTATCATTTGATGTATACTATGCGTCTTATATGTACTTCCCTATATATACCCATTTGTTTATTTGGTTTGTTAAATTTGCTATTCAAGAGGTTGTTTTTTCTTCCTTTAATGTGAAATGCCTACCTGTATTTTCTGACACTTATGCATATTTTTGTAGGTATTAGACATAATTTTCTACTAATATTTGAAAACAGAATATTAATATATTAAGATGAAATTTTCCTTCTCCATTTTATTTTCTGTTTTTCTCTTTTAAATGTGCTCTTTAGAAAATCTGTAATTCTTCTAAATTCCCCTTCGCTTCTCTTCTGTGAGACATTTAAATCACTTTGCCATCTATAAAATAATTGCCTTTGCATTGTGTTTTTCCTTTTAGAAATAATGGTTATTCAGAATATAAGTCTGCGGTGCATATCTGCTAACTTTCTTATATTCAACAATTTTTCTCTGTGCTTCAGGATCTATTTCCTATCTGATTTCCAAGCAATCAGTCATCCTCAAAACTGACTATGTTCTTTGTCAACGTGTATACTAATTGTAGTAATTGCTATTAAATGTGTCATTTCTTGAAGGTTTTTAGATCTTTATATTGTTGTTACATGAATATTCTATTCATTGTTCTTTACATCTTCAGAATCTCATATATATTATAATTGGAAATCAACTATTTTTTGAATCCTGTTAGTTTTTTTTTTTTTTTTTTTAATGTGTGTATGTTTGTGAGTGAGTGGTAAGTTATTTTTGTGCAATAAAGATGTTCCTCAGCCAGGCATGGTGCCACAAGGCTGTAATCCCAGTAATTAAGAGGTTGAGACAGGAGGATTGCAGGTATGAGGCCAGTCTCAGCAACTTAGCAAGAGCTTGTTTCCAAATGAAAAGTAAAATAGGGCTGAGGTTATAGCTCAGAGGTAGAAAACTGCTTGGTTCAAACCCCAGTACAACACACATACACCTTTTTTTTTTTTTTAATAAAGGTGTTCAGACCTGGGTGTGGTGGCGCATGCTTGTAATCCCAGCATTTGGGAGGCTGAGACTGGAGGATCTGGGTTCGAGGCCAGCCTCAGCTGCTTAGTGAGGCCCTCTGCAACTTAGTGAGACCCTGTTTCAAAATAAAGAATAAAAAATAGGGCTTGGGATGCAGCTCAGAGGTAGACTGCCTCCAAGTTCCATTACCAGTACTGCAAAATAAATAAATAAATAAAATAAATAAAGATGTTCAGTTTTTCCAGATCTTCCTGTCAAACAGAGTACAGTCATATTGTGCCCCTAATTTGCAAAAGTTTGGAATGGTTTCCTCAGGCTCAAAGGTAATTTGAGATAATGGAACTTTTTATTATCTTGATTGGTGTGATGGAGTCACAAATGTTTGTAAATATATGGCAAAATTTATTAAATTTTATGTTTTATGTGTATAATTTATTACATTATACCTGGGTAAATCTATTTTGAAAACTAATGTTATAGCATCTGTTCTGAAAATTGCAAAGAGTAGATCTCCGCAGTGAATACTAGAATAGGAGAATATGTATATTCTAATATTATATTCTAAGATATATATATATATATAAACATACACGGAGTATGTTTATATATACATATATATAAACATACACAGAGTATGTTTATATTCTAAGATATATATATATATATAAACATACACACACGCACACACACACACACACATACACACACATTCCACAGTATTCTTTCTCCATTTCATATTAATCAAAGTCTTTGTTATGGTTTGGACTTGGAATGTCCCCCAGAATAACCCATATGTTAGCAATATAGCACGGTTAAGTGGTGGGGCACAGCTGGAGGGGGGGGTCACTAGGAGTGTGGCCTTTAATACGATATCTGTGCCAGGACTCACCCATTCTAGCTCTCTGTTTTCAGTTGCCATGACTTGAGTAGCTTTCCTCTGCCACGCCCAGTCACCCTGATGTTCCTACCTTGGAGAATGCTGGTCATGGACTGAATCTCTGAAACTGGGGGCACAAATAAACCTTCCCTCTTCTAAGTTGTTCTTGTCACAGTGATGTAAAAGCTAACTAATACAGTATTATAGGGAGGATTCTCTCTACAAGGTGCAGAGTAATAAAATCTGATTAGGTTTTTTCTGTAGGTTGCATGTATATTCATCAGATGATTTTTTTTTAATTTTCATAACATTCTTTATGTCACTTCTTATTATTTCCAAAAATGTTTAAGGTAGCCAAAATATTAACTAGATTGGGGAAAAATGTAATTTCAGTGACGTAAATATGAACGAAGGTGAGGATTAAATGGCAAAATGTCAGTGTGAAACAAAATTTTATAAGATCCGAAGGGAAGATTTCTTTGGTTTCTGCTGTGGATAGCCTTTTTTTTTTTCATTTAACCCAAAGCATGTTCTATGAATTCCTGGTTTGTAGGGAAATTCATTATTATCAATATCTGTACTATATCTATCCATGAACAAAATAACATTTCAATTATTTTCATGATTCTATTTTTCTTTTATTTCTCTTTTCTCTTGTACAGACTCCTTTTTTTCGTCACAGATATACTTATGATAGATACCACACTTCTGGAAACATCATTCTATTTGTAACATTATAAAACATTTAATCTGCCTTCTGGTATTTTCATTCTCATAAAACTTTATGAAACTGATGTCAATTAGATTTTTTCTCCAATTTCCTAAATTTTATAAGATATTTTAGACTACAAATCCTCAACAAGGGAAAAGCTTGAGAGAAATGGTAGAGTAGGGTAATAGAAAAGCCTCCCATAGATAATTATAAATGAAATCAAGGTGAACTCCATATAAGCTGCTCTCACGAATTAGCATGTCTCTGGCTATAAATCTGCCACATATTGTTTTTCTCTTCATGCTTTAATTATATCACAAAATTAATATGACTTTGCACATATATATATATATATATGTGTATGTGCATGTGTGAATTCCTGTAGGATCACACATGTGTGGATATATTCATATCCATAATATTTACAAATAAAGCTAGTATGCACAGTCCAAGGATTCTAAATAAAGTATTTTTAAATATGTTATTTTACATGACATAAAGCATATCAAATCTCATAATGGAATGATAGCAGAAGAGCATTCAGAGGGAGGTATATTAGAATGAGAAAGCTTCCTAAGCACCGTGGGTCCACAACGCACAATTTTTGGACATGAAATGGAGTGGAAACGATGCACATTTAGTAGAAATTGTACTTCAAATTTTTAATTTTGCTCTATTCCTGGGCAGGCTATATATGAAATGATCCTCTCTCATGGTGCTGTGGAGTAGCAGTTGCGCACAACTCCTATTCCAATAATCATTAGTGAAAACAGCCCCTACTGTACAATGTTCTGTGTTGCTAATTGATTTTCAAGTAACAATATTTCCAATTTATAGGGCCCCATTATATGTAGAAAAGCACCTGTATATCCTAACACTATGAAATATGAACTGAAAAGCAGCTCTCTTTACAATGCTAGCCTGTTCCCTCCACTCCAAAACTGTCTATATGCTGTTGGTCACAAAATTCTCAACATTTTCTTTCTGACAAACTGCAAGAAGGGGTGGGGTGAAGATTTACCTTTATTTCACTGAGATTTTGTAAAAAGTCTACATGCTTAAGACCTCCATAGTCAAGAGTTTGGTGAGACAAGAAAGTTATGTGCATGTACATGTATGTTACAATGAATCCCACCATTAGGTGTAAGTATATTGCACCATCAATATCTTAAAGTTAAAACAGAATGCCTAAACAGTGTTCTATCTAGGATGAAACAAAAATTAAAAATAAATGAATAAATAAATAAGCAGACCTCCATGTGTTGAAAATTCCTATGGATCCAATACTTTTGGTAACTTGTGTAGATCTCATAGAATATGATAATGAGGAACATAAATGAATTGTGCAGACTAAATCTCACATTAGAAATGTTTGGAGTCTTCTTTAGCACTACCAACTATGAAAAAACTAGGTGCTCCCTAGTTGCAAGAGAAACATTTTTGTCTATTCAAATCTGGTACTCATAATACTGTATTTCAAAAAGATACTTTTTTTTAAAAGTTCATATCATGCTCATGTGTTTCTTCAGGTGAGAGTTATCAAATATTCATTTAAATAATAATGACATTAACAGAAAAGATATCATTGGCAAGTATTTGAAGGGCATGTTAAAGCACAATAGTGAAATACACTTGGTATGCCAAACAAACTGTCTCTCCTTTTTCTTATCTTTTTTGAAATCTTCTGTATTTTATTCGCTTTGAAGTTATTATTTGTTTTCCTTAAAGTCAGGAGACTTGTACATTGCATTTCATTCGCTTCCTAATAGATAAGAATTATTTGCATTTTCCACATGCATTTACAACTAATGCATTTATTAGCATATTTGCTGGTGTTTGTGTTTATGTATAGATGTCAACTAAAACATTTTGATTATTGTCAACATTAATTAATTAGATATGTAACTGATTCTTATATAATAGGCAAAATAAAATTTCAGCTTGACAGCATGTTCAAAATCATCTAACCCAGTTATATACAAATTCTATTCCATGGTGCCCTGAAGTTAGTATATTTTAAACCTATGAATTCCAATTAAGGTGGCAATTGAGAAAAGACTTTTGAATTCTCATAGCTTAAAATAAGTCCTTTGATATTTTCTGATTTTGCCAATGAGAAACTTGAAGAATCTATAGTTTCACATACAATTGACTTCTGTCTCATAGCTACTTACTGGAGAAATATTATCTCATTTTGGGGGCACAGAAATAATAAAAGAACAGTTACTAATATTCTCACTTTATATTAATCTACTGGTGACATATGTACTTGAACTAGGAATAATATTTGTATAATTGTGATTTCTTTCTATTTTTCTAATTTTTAATGCCTACTTACCCTATTCATGTGGACATCAATATATCTATAGAACATATATATCCAAATTTTGAATTGCATGTAAGTATATGTGTGTGTATGCACATGCCATAATTGTTACCAAAAAAGCTATCAAACATATTTAAAAGATTTTGTATGAGGCACTTTGAGCATAGTTTAAAAATATGTGGCTGTCATGACTGGTTATTACAACACAAATCATGTGTTGGCCTATAGCTGCTGAAATCCCTAGCTGCTGAATGTCCTAGAAATTAAATTATATTTTTCTTCTGCACTCTACAGAATTTGAGGCTGATCTCTGAGGTTAAATCACTTTTTTGACCTCAAAGATCTTTCAAGAAGTATTCATAAGAAGCTGTCTCTGGAGTCTTCCACTTTAAGGAAACAAATGATCTGAACTGTGAAACTAGAGAAAAGAAAGAAAAAAAAAAAAGGAAAAGTTTAGTGAGTACAATCTGAACTCACGTGAATTAGATTAGTTTTGCTAAATGCATATCTTTTATTCATCTTCTTATTTATAAAAATACTAATTATCTTACAAAAATAAAATAATACTTATAATAATCTATAACACAAACTTAGGAGAGATATGATTGCACTTACAATAGCAACCATAGATTTCTTTAAATACCAATAATCTCATGTTCCAACATTTACTATTCAGGACAAAGATAACCTAAGTTAATTGATGAGTAACAGTGTTAAAATTTCTTTCTTTCTTTTTTTTTTTTTTGACAATTTAGCTCAATTTTAATAAAATGTTTCCCAAGCATTATTTTGTCCAGTTAACCAAGGTTTAAATTATGAACATTGACATGTGTCCATTTTTAGATCCAGACTTGAAGTTATGAAGGACTTAACCATTTCCTATTATTAGCCTATTTTCTACACTGCTTATTCATATATATCCATTAAAATGGAATGTTGTCCATTACATTTATTGATTTGGATTTTCTGGAAAACTGCAGTATCTGGGGAGACTGTTTTCCATCCTGATATTGCATGCCTACAAATATTAATAATGCACAGAGGCACATGGAAATAAACCCCACTTTCTCACCCTGCACAAGAGTCAACTCAAGGTGGATCAAGGACCTGGAAGTTAGGCCGGAGACCTTGCAGCTACTTGAAGAGTGCATAGGAAGCCGGGCGTGGTGGCGCACGCTTGTAATCCCAGCATTCGGGAGGCTGAGACCAGAGGATTCGAGTTTGCTGCCAGTCTCAGCTACCTAGTGAGGCACTCCGCAACTTAGTGAGACTCAGTTTCAAAATAAAGAATAAAAATAGGGCTGGGGGTATATCTGGGAGGTAAATGCCCCTGAGTTCAATCCTCAGTACCGCAAAAAAAAAAAAAAAAAAAAAAGAGTGCATAGGACCAACACTTCAACACATAGGCACAGGTAAAAACTTTCTCAACAAGACCTCAAAAGCACAAGCAACTCAAAGGAAGATCAATACATGGGATTGCATTAAACTGAAGAGCTTCTGTGCAGCAAAGGAAACTATCAAGAACCTCAACAGAGAGCCTACAGAGTGGGGGAAGATTTTTGCCAGTTACTCTTCGGATAGAGGTCTAATATCTAGGATATACAAAGAACTCAAGAAAATCACAGCCAAGAAAACAAATAACCCAATTAAAAAATGGCCAAAGGATCTAAATAGACACTTCACAAAAGAAGAAATACAAATGGCCAATAAATGTGTGAGGAAATGTTCAACATTATTAGCAATCAGAGAGATGCAAATCAAAACTACCTTGAGATTTCACCTAACTCCAATCAGAATGGCAATCATCAAAAACACGAGCAACAACAACTGCTGACGAGGATGTGGAGAAGTGGGAACTCTAATACATTGTTGGTAGGACTGCAAACTAGTGCAACCACTTTGGAAAACAGTATGGAGGATCCTCAGATGAATGGGAATGAACCTACCATATGATCCAGCAATACTACTTCTGGGTATCTACCCAAAAGAATGGAAACCAAACTATCAGACCAACTCATGTGTATCTATGTTTATAGCTGCACAATTCACAATAGCCAAACTATGGAAGGAGCCAAGATGTCCATCAACAGATGAATGGATTACAAAACTCTGGGATATGTACACAATGGAATTTTACTCAGCCATAAAGAAGAACAAAATCATGTTATTTGCAGGGAAATGGATGCAACTGGAAAACATTATGTTAAGTGAGATTAGCCAGTCACAAAGAGTAAAGAAGCATATGTTCTCCCTAATATGCAGATGCTAGGGGGAAGATGGGGCATAAGAGGGTCTCCAGATGAAAAAGAAGGGACCCTCGATAAACAAAGAAGTTAATTTAACCTAAAGGGATGGATGGGGGAGGGGCACCCTAATGTACATCAAGGTTACACACCAAACTGAACTTGAGAGGGAGGGAGGGCGAGGGAGTGGGGTGGGAATTTGTGGAAGGGGTCAAATGAAAAATGTGGGCACATATGTCGTTATCAACTTGTACCTAACAAAGATGTATGCTTACAATGCACACATAATTAATAAAATAGAAATAAATTAATAAAAAAGAAAAAAAAAACAATTATCTTTATTTGTTAACTTATAAGGAAGGAAACACCTTCAAATCTGCATTTTGTTTAAAGTTTTTATGCTAAAATGTAGAAAAACTGAACTCCACAAATATTGAAAAGTTAAAAATTCCTTAATTTTTTATCTCTGTTACCACTACCACAATTTACAGGGCAATATACCTGATGTAATAAAAAGAAAAATAAAAAGACAAAGCTATAACAGATTTAAAAAAAAAAAACCTCAAGAATGTACATCTAATTGACACACTCCATTGCATTAGTCAATAGTTGCACGTTTTGCAAACTGTGGCTATGACAGTCCTGAACAAGAAGAGTTTTCTGGTTAAGCTGCAGTAACTTTTCTGACTCTGGATCATTGTTCCTTCTTTGGCAGATTTTTACAATTCCTCTAATGCATTTGGGATGACTATCTCAAAGTTACTTGCAGTTTTCCTGACAACTCCTCACTCTATCTCTCCTGCTAAAAACCGTAGCGTTTTTCTGCTATTTTTAAACACCTTCTGCTACCATATCCACTACTTCCACCACCATGGGGACTGCCATAATTTCTTCCACCAAAACTGCCTACAGTTGACTACTGTTGTCCACTGTAATTTCCAAAATCATTATAGTTACCACCACCAAAATTTCCTCCATTTTAACCATAATAGTCTCCTCTACCACCACCATATCCATCACCCTAGTGTTTATATTCTGGTCCACGGTCATCTTAGCTTCCTTAACTATTATAACCAGTACCACCACCACAGTTGCCAGTATCACCTCCAAACCCATTATATCCATCATTGCCTCCTCTGTAGCTACCTCTGCTGCCACCATCTCTACCACCATATCCTTCTCTTCCACCAGTTTTCACCATGGCCAAAATTACCTCCACTACCATAAAGTTTCCTCCACAACCCATAAAGTTTCCAGATCCATCTCCATGACGTCTTTTTCATCCAGCAAACTGCATCTCTTGTTTAGGAAGGGCCTTTTTCACATCACAATTATGCCCATTAATAATAATGTGGTATTTCTGAACAACAATTTTATCAACAGTATCATGATCATCAAAGTGACAGATGCAAATCCTCTCTTTTTTCCCAGTCTACCTGTCTTCCATAACTTCTATGGTTTCAATTTTGGCGTGTTTTTCGAAGTAGTCTCTCAAATTATATTCTTCTGTAATCTCTTTAATACCACCAACAAAAATTTTCTTCACTGTCAGTTGGGCACCAGGCTTTACAGAATCCTCTCTAGAAACAACTCTCTTTGGTTCCACTACACGTCCATCAACCTTGTGTGGTCCAGCACACATTGCTGCATCCACCTCTTCAACACAAGAGTAAGTCACAAAATCAAAGCCCCTGGAACGTTTTGTTTGGGGGTGTCTCATTACCAGACAATCTGTGAATGTGCCCCATTTTTCAAAATGTTCTTTTAATCTACTATCTATCATTTCAAAGCTCAGACCACCAATAAACAGTTTCCTAAACTAGTTCCTTTGGATCATTGTCCTCCTCCCCTCAGATGGCAGTGGTGAAGGCCTGAGTTGGGTTGGGGGCGACTGGACAGAGGTTTTACCTCCATTTTCATACCAGACTTGCCTCTTCTAACTTGAGTTCTAGCCAATGTTTCTATTTCCTAATTAGTCAGAACTAAAGTTATAGAGATAGGGTGAATTTTTCTTTATATTCTATTTTTTTTGAAACTAGATGCCCTTGAGAAGCAATACTGATATTAAACGGATTTTTCTCTACAACTTCAAATATTCCACTAGTTGAAATTTTCCAAACTGAGAGTCTAATGAGGATATTTTTTCTTCTCATACTAAATGATTTTAAACTTTAATTTTTATTAAAAATGTACATGGTGTTTGGGTTCTGTATTAGTTTTTTTTTTCCTCTTATTTCTTAATTAAAGCATATTTGGTTGTTGGAACTGGTTAATTTTCTATTCACTGAGCACAATCACTGGCACTTCTCTAATAAATTATTTACTTAATTCTTCCTTATTTTTGGAAATTTTAAAATATGTTAAATCATTCTCATTTCCTTTTAAGATAACTGGGTGAAGAGTTTATATTAAATAAGTTTTGTTTATGTTTTGTTTATGTTTAAAGGCATAATAAAAGGAGGATAACCTTGTTAATTTAATTTCTTGTTCTTTTATTTAGTTATTTTTCTTTTCTATACCCAATTGTCCTTAGTGTAGATTTGTATGAAAATACAAATCACAGAAAGCCTCCAGGGGATTATGAAATGCAGTTGCATGTGTGTTTGTGTCTGTTTATCTATGTGTGTATTGCACTACACAATGAAATTACTCTATTAAATTTGCTTTACATTTAAAAGGGAGAATTCAGGGTTCAATCAATTAGGAGAAAAATACAGCTTGAGAACTTTTCTTTTAATTTTTTTTTTTTTTTGTTGTTGTTACAGAGCACTAAACTAACAATATTGCTGCCACTAATGGTGATAAAACAAAAAGAGAGATAAAAGTGGTCCTTGTCTCTTGAGAGTGATATGGTGTTCTGTAATTCTCTGGCATCACATTGGCTTATACATCAACTTGTCAAGCACTGGTCTCCCAAGAGTATTAATGAACTTAATCATTTATCTTAGGTTAGACTATATTAGAGGTTAAAGCTTTCTTCCAAAAAGAGCACCAAGATTTGGTCTTAATGCTCTCCCCAGCATGCATAAATTCCAGTTAGACTAGGTATTTGTATTGAACCTCCTATTAAGGGAGAGGGTGTGGGCAGATTAACAAAGGGAGACAAAAATGTAGTGTGCCCATCTTATGTGATGGCGCTTACTCTCTGGAAGTCCTAAGTGGCCACAGGCCCCAGTGCACTTTGGAGTGATTGTCCTGGTTGTCAACACCTGCTTTCCTGACTGTCCCTTTGAGGCTGGTGTCAATGTTTAGTTCTCTGACTATCATATGTCTATAAATTTGGATTGCTTAGGTGAAAAACAGAAATTTTCCTTTTTTTTTAAATAAAGACTTGATATTGCTGTCTGATTTGGAGAAATTCAAAGTGTTGGCTTATTTTATACCTGCATTGACTGACAGGTGACTGTTGAAAACCAAGATGAAAGTATGAGAGCATACTTGTTTTTCTCATTCTATAAAGCTAGGACTGTATTCATCGATATGTATGTATCCTTTAACCATACTTTCATGCTAGGAAAACACACTTAGCAGACATTTGGACAGTTTTTGTCATGGAAAATAATGTCCCTTAAAGAAAAATTATATTGAAATGAGTGTGAAATGTGATATTAAAATGGGAGATTGAATTGAAATACAATAATATCATCAAAGTGATATAATAGGCAGGTAGGAAATATTCTAATTAATTTAATTTTCTTTACTGAAGCAAGAATTGCTTACAATTACAAAATATAAAGTCCATTTTACCTTGCATTTAGGCGTATTCAGATAAACAATTTCTGGTAAATGGCATGAATGAAAAACTGGAAACATACTCTGGAAAAAATATAGTCTCTTTAACAAATGGTATTGGCAAAACTGGTTAACCATATGCAGGAAAATGGAAATAAACCCCACTTTCTCACCTGCACAAGAGTCAACTCAAGGAGGATCAAAGACCTGGAAGCCAGGCCAGAGACCTTGCAGCTATTTGAAGAGGGCATAGGTCCAACACTTCAACACATAGGCCCAGTTAAAAAATTCCTCAACAAGACCCCAAAGGCACAAGAAACTCAAAGGAAGATCAATACATGGGATTGCATTAAACTGAAGGGCTTCAGTGAAGTAAAGGAAACTATCAAGAACCTCAACATAAAGCACACAGAATGGGAGAAAAATTTTGCCAGTTACTCCTCTGATAGAAGACTAATATCTAGAATATTCAGAGAACTCAAGAAACTCACAGCTGAAACAAAAAATTATAATCCAATCAAGAGGGGAAATGATCTAAATAGATATTTCACACACAAAAAAAGAAATGCAAATGGCCAATGGAGGAAATGTTCAACATCTTTAGCAATCAGAGAGATGCAAATCAAAACTACCCTGAGATTTCACCTAACCCCAATTAGAATGGCAATCACCCAAAACACAAACAGCAAGAAATGCTCCAAGGATCTGGAAAAGTGGGAACCCTAATACATTGTTGATGGGATCGCAGATTAGTGCAACCACTTTGGAAAACAGTATGGAGGATCCTCAGGCGAATAGGAATGAACCTACCATATGATCCAGCAATACCACTTCTGGGTATCTACCCAAAAGAATGGAAACCAAACTATTAGACCAATGCATGTGTATCTATGTTTATAGCTGCACAATTCACAATTGAAAAGCGGTAGAACCAACCAAGATGTCCATCAACAGATGAATGGATTACAAAACTCTGGGATATGTACACAATGGAATTTTACTCAGCCATAAAGAAGAACAAAATCATGTTATTTGCAGGGAAGTTGATGGAACTGGAAAACATTATGTTGACTGAGATTAGTCAGCCACAAAAAGTAAAATAACATATGCTCTCTCTTATATGTGGAAGCTAGGGAGAAAGTGAGTCATAAGAGGGACTCCAGAGGAAGAAAGAGAAACCTTAGATGAGCAAAGAAAGTGACTTAACTAAAGGTGACGGAGAGGGGAGGGAGAAATGCACACGATGTACTTTCACAAACATATTAAAGTCAGTCACTGAACTGAATATGAGAAGGAGAGAGTTGGGGAGAATGGGGCAGGAATTGGGGAAGGGTTAAATGAGAGATATGTGCATGTATGCCTCTACCAGGTGTACCTAACAGATATACGAGGGTGAGGGCATGCCCTGCTCCTTTTCTTATCCTTACTGCAGGATCTGTATATATTTGCCTTCTGTAAATCTTCATGCGGCCAAATGAGTTATTATAGTGGTAGCCATTTCCAGTTGCAAATGTCAATGTGATTCAATCTAATGAGGACTACACTATGTAGATAATGGAGGAGAGAGCTAGAAGAAACAGATCTTCATTTAAATGTAAAAGTTGACTAGTGAACAAGAAGTGTTTTACAGCAAATATTTCACACCTTAAGTCAACATCTAATGCTTCTAGGATACTGGAGAAAAAACTAAATTATCTTCCAGCTAGGCAGCCCTTGAAAAATCTTTTGGATTATCTTTGTCTCTGTCTCTGTCTCTCTGCTTCTCTTTCCCTTTTCCTATTTCAGACCTCTTTAGATATAGCTGGGAGCAGTGGCTCATGCCTGTAATCCCAGTACTTGGGAGGGAGGTGGAAACAAGAGAATCTCATATTTGAGGACAGCCTCAGTAAATTAGTAAAATTGTCAGCAATTTAAAGAGACTATGTTTCCAACAACAAAAAAATCAAAAGGGCTGGGCATGTAGCTCACAGGTAGAATATCCCTAGGTTCAAATTCCAGTGCAAAAAATTTAAAAAAGTAAGTAAGAACTCTTTAGCTATGATACACACTTAGGATTATATTTATTCCTTCTAACCTTTTTATTTATTTTTTTTAGGATTTCATGGATTGTCAAGCTTTCTTTTTTATTTTCTTCTAACCTTTTTAAATTTTATCTTCCCTGATTCAATGCTTGAAATAATATGGAAATTCTTTAAATAATTTCCCAACAATTTTTGTTGCCATTTTTATATCCCTAAAAATAATAGACTCATGTCTTGGAAACAAACTTAATACAAAAATTTTGGTGAATTTACTCTCAGATAGTATTGGCCAAATGTATATTAGCTCCTAGATAATATTATAACATTTAAATGATCTTTCTGTTCATTAGAAATGAAGGTCAAATTACATAGTGTGAACATTTTATTCTATGTGAGTTATCAGCAGAGAGAGTTAAATATCTCTCAAATTTCTACATGAAGGTGGCTGTCTCTTCTTGACAAGTTTCCAGTGCTGCCAATAAAGTAGGGAAAAATTAATAGATTTGTAACATTGCCTTGAACGGGTGTGTGTGTGTGTGTGTGTGTGTGTGTGTGTGTGTGTGTGCACATATATGTACACACATATATGCCATTTGATTTCACCTAAGGAACAGATAGGATTATTATACAAGCTTTAAATTCTCATACTTCATATGCACACTACTGACTGTCACTGCCTGGAAACTCAAAGGAGCAGGTCCCCACTTAACAGCCATGATGAGAGGAGGAATACTCAGTTTACTGTGACAAAACAGGCAGTTCTAACATAAATAGCTCCTAGCTATGTTTTGGAAGGGAAATTTTCCTTAGATGGCTCTATAGAAACCTGTTTGAACAAGCTGTTATATCTTTTACAAATCTGCCAGCTACTTTTTATGAGCTTTGGTTGCTCTTTATAGCTATAATAAAAGGAGAGTAGAGGCCATGTGTGTATCCAATGGTCCCCAAAGCAAGCATCTTTATACAGAAAACATAATGAGATCTTGGGATGTTCTTTTCCTTCAGCTGTAGAGAAGCTCTCTTAACTCTTTTTTTCCAAACCATTCCATTGTCACCATAATATTAAAGTATGCGTAAAAAAGTATGTTTGACAGTTTTCATTATTGTTAGTCAACCTAATAATTGCCAATGTTATTTATGCTATTAAGAAATACACAAATAAAGCTGGATGTTAAAATTTCTTGTGATCCGAAGACACCATTTGGCATAGAGTTTGTAATAAACTTAGATAAAATATATTTATTCACAGTGCCATATAATTGTATCACATTTCAACTAGGGAATCCCAACACCCTGTTCCATTGTTCATAAGTTTCTTTATTTCTATTTCTGAAATCATTCATTCTAAAATCATAGAAGATTCAGTAATACAGACTTTTATAACATAATTTCTTTCTTAATATGTGTTGGTATGCAGCATATCAACATGTAATTATCATGCTCATCTTACTCAAGATTATGTTTCTCGAGGTCAGCACCATGGCTTTGATTGTTCTCTACCTATGTCTCCATTTTTTACAAAATAAAATCTTATCACAATAATGTCTATTCAAGTGCTTCCATGATAGTTTAGTCCTCTTTGTCACTCCCAGTAACAACATTATCACACAACATTTAAAGTTCTGTATAAAACGAATGTTTCTCTTTTTTGCTCTTTATGTATACAATGTTTGTCTGCCTCTCTTTATCTTCCAGAGTTCTACTTTAAGATTTAATTTTGACATTATCCTTTTCAATCAAAATGTTTCTGACTTCCTCTTGAGTACAGATTCTACAGTCCTTTGGGGGGTTTTGCTAATAGCTCTAATGTCTATATAATCAGTCCTTCTGCATTACTGAATACTGAAATATCAATCTACTCCATCTGCTATCATCACCATTGTCTAAAATAGTATTTATTTTGCTTTCCTGCCTCTTGTCTACCTGTTGTTTTTACTTAGAAGGCCTTGACATTTTTTATATCTTCTTTCACCTTAATTACCATTCTGGTCACAACCTTTCCATAAACCATTCTTCCATGTTCCAGATTTTTCTGATCCTTCAATCCTCCAAGTGGCTATCACTGCCAGTCACACTATTCTTCTGGTATTTCGGGCGCACTGTGTGTTGTTGTTGTTAATATTTCCATTTACAAGAAAAGCATGCTCTGCACTTTCAAGTAGTTTGAAAAGCCTGAAGCAGTGGATCTAAACTGAGAGTTCTTCAGAAGAGCAGCTGATCTGTGGCTCTTCTTCTGAAGATCTGTGAACCTTTTGAAATTGTATATAAGAAAACGTGAATTTTACATTTATACTTACACTTTGTTTTAAAAAAAAATTAGCTAAAGCCAATCAACTTAACAAAATACTTATGAGAAAAAATATAGCACTCATGATTTGATCTTCTTTTTTTGTTTTACTACCATCATTCAAATACATGACTCTTGATAAATATTTGTAGTTAACCCTCCAAACTCCAAGCTCTCAGGTGGCACATCTCTGGTGCTACTCCCTAGGAGTAAAGAAAAAACAGACCAACACTAACAACAACAAAATGCCACCTATTATTTAGCTAAAATCCATGTTGGTCCTATCTTGTGTCATATTGATCACTTTAAGAATTTTAACATATTCTCATGAAATATAGGGTAAAAACAAACTTTGAATTAATTAGGAAGAAAATGTCCGTATAAATGGCATGACAACAAATACTTAGAAAACTGTCTGTACACTAAAAGCTCCTTGGAAGACCCTCCAGATAATAATTGCATTCTTTTATACAAGAGATTATACTATCCAAACCTAAATACATTAAATTATAAATACATAAATATGATTTATGCTGTCATGGATAGCAAAATTTCTGTTGGCAGAAAAAGCCTTATGACTCTCAAATGTTTCTGCATGTTTTTCATACACAGTCACAAATTTCATTTTATCTAATTATTTTCAAGAATTTTGGGTCACAAACTGCCTTGGAAGACAGAGTGTCTCCCACCACACATAGCAAATGAAAAGAGTCTTTATGGTTGTAATAAAAGTAATGTCTCCTTCTAGGGAAAGGTTTAGGCTGGCCAATTTTCCAGTAAAAATGTCTGTGCCCTAAACCGGCATTTGTGTAAGGGTAGCAGGCACATTAACTGTAGAATAAAATTTCAGACCCTTATGGGTTTTGATAGTTGTAATTTTTTTGTAGAACTTTTCAAATTAATTTGTGTATAGCACAATTAATATACTTAAAATTTGTATTTACATGTAAAAAGAGATAAGAATAAAAAGTTTGTTTTTTTAAGAAAAATGAGGTAAAGAAATATAATTTAAAAGATCTTAATTTGATTAAGACAATGTGGAAGCCAGGTATGATAGCACACACCTGTAATTTCAGTACTTGGGAAGTTGAGATGGGAAGACTGAAGTTTTGAGGCTTGCATGTTGTAACATGGGGAGACACTGCTTCAAAATTAAAAAATAAAAATAATAATTTTAAGGTGCAACTGACAAAATGGAGGGCATTTGAAAACTTACATATGTATGTATTTTATATACATGTATATAAATGTAAACACACATATATATTATTTTAAATGGTATTCAAAACATTTTTTTAAAAATCTGAGTATAGCAAATATTGACTTATAATAGATTGATAGATTTGAGGAAAAATATCTCAATATATATGGGTATAGAACTCAAATACAATTATAGACATAAATACCTAAAATAATTTGGATAAGATTCAAGACTGTTCTCAGCTTTTGAGAATATGAATACAGTGTTTTGTGAATTATACCACATAGAGCAATAATCTCTCCCACTTTGCTGTAAAGTATGTAAAGAAGAACAGTGACTTTGAAAAACAGTTTGATGATGTTGACAATCCATATATGATATGACCCAGCAATTCTAATTCTAGATAGATACCTTGAATAATGTTTAGTTCTCTTTGTACACATGTACCAAGATGTTAGAAATGTTTATAAAAGCCTATAGGTACTAAGGTATTGGAATTGTTTACAAGAGCATTGCTTATAAAAGCATCAAATTAAAAGCGAGTCAAATACCCATTAGTAGTAGCAGGGGAAATAAACTGCAGTATGTTAAGGTATATTTTCTAGCAGTAGAACTGAATGAACTACAGCCATGCACCACATGGATGGAATTCATAAACATATACTACATAGAAAAATTCTAGTGTAGAAGAATAAAAAATGCACAAATCAATGTAATCTAAAAATAAACAGCTAAATATTACTATTTGAAATAGATGTATAATAAGATAATAAATAAACTCTTAAGCACTGTAGTCATTGGACAAAACCTTTAGCCTATATTCAAATGGAAAAATCATTGGAAAGAATGTAAGCACCCATCAATAGGTGAATGGATAACATAATTGTGACATGTATGCAGTGGGATATTAATCATGCTTAAAAAAGAGTAGATTATATCTTTTGTGAAAATATTGTTGAAACTCATAGGGCATTATGCAAAGTAAAGCAAGTCAGACACAGAAAGAAAAATGCTTCATAATCTCACTTATATCTGAGCTTTAAAACAAATTGAACTAGGAGTACAGAAGGTGCTTGCTAAGAGCACTGGGATGGGGAAATGAGAAATGGGAAGATGTTAGCCTAAGAATATAAACTTCCAGTTATTAAAAAGAAATGGGTTCTCTGGACCTAACGTGTAGCAGGGTAACAACAGTGAATAATATTGTAGTATTTATTGGAACATGTAAAGAAAGTGTATCTTGAATGTTCTTTCCCATTCCACCAAATAAAAAATAAAAAGCTGTGGTGATAAGCCAAGTGTGGTGGCTTGCTTGTAATCCCAGTACTCTGGAGGCTGAGACTGGAGGATACGGGTTTGCTACCAGCCTCAGCTACTTAGTGAGACCCTCTGCAACTTAGTGAGACTCTGCTTCAAAATAAAGAAAATAGGGCTGGGGATGTAGCTCAGTAGTAGAATGCCCCTGGGTTCAATCCCTAGTACTGCAAAAACAGAAAGGAAAAAAAAAAAAAAAGCTGTGATGATGTATGTGTTTTAATGGGACTCAAATTTCATTGTAGTAATTACTTGAAAAATGCATGTATATCAAATCATTATATCTTTCATCTTGAATATAACAAAGTGTATATATTCTACAACAAAAAGGAAAACAACTAAATTAAAAATAGTTAAAGTATTTGAATGAACATTTTGCTAAAGATGATGTACAAATGGCCTCTAAGCTCATGAAAAATTGCTCAAAACCATGATTTATTACGGCAGTGCACATCAAAACTACAATAGCAGGGCATGATGATGCTGTAATCCCAATACTTGGTAGCCTGAGACAGAAGGATTGCAGATTTGAGAACAACCTCAGCAATTTAGTAAGGTCTTCAGCAACTTAGCAAGACCATATTTCAAAATAAAAAAATAAAATAGGACTGAGTGTGTACATGGGAGAAGAATACCCCTAGTACAAAAAAAAAAGGGTGCATGGAAATATCATATCAAATGTACTAGAATTACTATTATTGAAAACCAGAGAACAGCTGTTCACTACAATTTGGGAAATTTGGACAACTAATAATTTGCTGATAGGCTTTTAAAATGATGCAGCTGCTGTGGAAGTCAACTTGATGGTTCCAAAAACTATTCAATGGAATTCCAATATGATCTAGCAATTGCTGGCTTCGGTAAGTATCCAATAGAACTGAAAACAGAGGTGCAGATAAAGGCATGCAAGTTCTCATAGCAGCATTATTCACGATAGCCACAAGGTGGAATTAACTCAAGTGTCCATCAACAGATGAATGGATAAACAAAATGTGGCAGGTGCCTAGAGTGAAATATGACTGAACCATGAAAAGAAGTTCTGATGCACACTAGAACATGGATGAACCTATTAATCATCATGTAAAATAACTAAACCAGGCACACAATCATAAACACTGAGCAAATTGACTTAAATGAAATATTTAGAATAGGGAAATTCAAAGAGATAGAAATCAGGTTAGATGTTATTAGGAGCTTGATATTGAAGAGAGAATGAGGAGTTACTGCATCAGGATAGAGTTTCTGCTTGGGATGTTGAAAACTTTTGGAAACAGTACTTATGGTTACATAGCATTGTAAGTATAACAAATACCACCGAATTGTACACGTAGTAGACTAAAATTATAAATTTGATATTTATTTTTCCACAAAATTGTAGAAATTATAATTGCAATATTACCTTTGTTATAATATTTTATAATATGCTTAATGTTATATTTTTCTTCAAATATAGTATTAAAAGTACTTTATACTTTTTTTGTGGGGGTGGGCCACTGGGAATCGAACCCAAGGGCATTCTCCCTCCAAGCTACACCCCCAGCCTTATTTTTATTCTTTATTTTGAAACAGGGTCTCACTAAGTTGTGGAGAGCTTCACTAAGCAGCTGAGGCTGCCTGCGAACCCCAATCTTCCAGTCTCGGCCTCCTAAATACTGGGATTACAAGCCTGTGCCACCATGCCCGGTTTATTTTATACTTTTAATAAGAAGTTTAAAAGCCTTTTTTGACTTATTAGTAAGAATAAACTTTCAAGCAAAATATCTTATTTTCTTAACTAATTACTGATGTTAAGTGAAAGAGCTCTGTATTAGTGGGGATGTGTTAACTCTGGGGTAAAGGTATCTTCTTCCACTGAGAATTTATGGTGATAATCCAAGCACTTTTGTGTATTACCATCATGGAAAAGTATTAAAATCTATGCCTTGCAGTGCTGTAGGTCACAAAGGAGAGTGAATTTGAGATTGTCATTCAACTCAAGACTCAGTTTCTATTTATATTTCTCATTGGCTACTTATTTTCCTAATCAGAGATAAAGGTAACTATCCTTACAGAGTCGCTATATAAAGGAGTGAGGTGACTTTATTTGTGGTTCACCTAGAAGTTTTAGATATTTGGTACTCAAATTTCATTAGAATCTCCTACTAGTATTCTCACCTAGAACAGATGTGAAATTTTGATTTATAGCCCTTCAAACCGTAGTACTGTTCTTTTAGTTGGAAAATACCCTTAGCAGGGTACAGAGTTTGGAGCCTCACTTTTCTCTCTAGAATCCCAAAGTCATAGGATTTTTCTTAAATACTTCTTTATTATGTGAAAGAACTTTCACATTTTAATATTAATATGCCTACTCATCCAGCATGGTATCCTAAATGTAGTAAGACAGTTGACCCAAATACTCTAGAACACCATATTACTAGAAAATTTTTCCTTTTAAATATGGATTACCTTGCTTCAGCCCTTCACCATTAGGGACTACCTCTATATAAATTGCATTACAATGAAATTACAATCAATGAGCACGCTGATAATTATTTAAGTACATACATACACACAATGTACA